>JALPQD010000421.1:1900206-1940112 GCA_023101885.1 Typhlomys cinereus | reverse complement strand
GGCAGCTCATCTTGGTGGTCAGCTTGATTGGACCTGGGGATTAACTAACAGAACAGCCACCACACCACCTGAAGAGATCTATATTGAAATATTTGAAATGTGGCTGGGGAGATGGCTCAGGGGTTCAAACCTTTGCCTCGTAAGTGAAAGGATCTGAGTTCAGGTCCCTGGGTCCCATGTAAAAATGCCAGGCAGATATAGCAGTGACCTGACATTCCAACTCTAGGACACAGAGTCTGGAAATCCCCAGAGCAAAGCAATAAGGAGATAGAACAATCCAGATGAATTCTAATGTTACCCTTGAACCTCCACATATGCATACACATACACATATATACTCCAAGTACCTTCTTGCACACACACACACACACACATACACACACACACACACACACACACACTCTAATTTAAATGCAATGATCAACCCTAAATGTGGATGGCACTTTCCAGTAGCAGACCAAATAAAAAGTAAAGAAATGCAAGAAAAAGTTCTCTATCTATCTATCTATCTCTTTCTCTCTGGGGGAAGCTCATTTTCCCTCCTGCCATCATTCTTCACTGACATCAGAACCCAGTTTCTCAGACCCTCCAACATGACTGAAGTCCAGAGACTCTATACGAATTCTCCGGTCTTCAACACCAGGCTGGGATGGCTGAGATATTCAGCTACTGAGCTGCGCAACTCCAGGAAGCCATTTTCGGACACATAGACCTCATCTTATAAAGAGAACCATGACTAATACATATATAAAAAGGTAGAGTAGGGACTCAGGGCTTAGCTAAAGCTCATTAAGGGAAAGTGACTTTGTCATGACACTGGGTGATAACATAACATACTCTTCTTTCCTTCCTTAAATGTTAGTTCAACAGGGTCTTGTCAATTATGTAACCAGGAGAACACCTCTCAGGAAAGCTGATTCTCCCCTAAAGATGGCTAAGGAGGTAGAAGAAAAAAAAATTACCTTCATCATGAGATAATTCCTAATACTTCCCAGAAGTCTCTCCACTGATGGTATTGCAAGCTTCCACTGCTGAACCTGTTTGCCTTTTGGAGGTCTAATTCTTCCTTTTTCTTCTCATTATCTCTTTATGAATGCCAGCCAAACATGTTGTACCCAGCGGGCACTGTGGCCTTTCTCCATTGGGGTTTCTTTGACCCCTTCCTCTCCCCGCACCATGTACCTGTTTCCTGACCTCCATGTGTCAGAAAGTCTGACCTCTCCTGTCTCTCCCTCTTCCCAGTAGCTGCCAGGGTGTGTACAGCCACCTGCCCTCTTGTTTTTCTTTCAAATTGTCATGAGATGTGCCAGAAGCTTCCTCTGGTTTCAGTTTCTAAATGTGTTGATTAATGATTATGGGGACCCTTTCTCAGGTTTTATTTTATTTTAGTGTGTGTTTGTGTGTGTGTGTGTGTGTGTGAGAGAGAGAGAGAGAGAGAGAGAGAGAGAGAGAGAGAGAGAGAGAGAGAACCACTGTGTGCTTGTGGAAGACTAAGGGTGACTTACTGAATCATCCTAGATAGCTCTGCTTTTTTGCTTTGCTCTGAGGTTTCCTAAGTTCCATCTTCCAGTGTTGGAAGTGTGGGCTGCAGCCATTTTTACATGGTATCTAGGATGTGAATTCAGGTCCCTCTGCTTTAAAGCAGAGGCTTGAGCCCTGAGCCATCTCTCCAGCCCATGCCCCTTGTGGTGGTTTTGAATGTTGAGTTTCCTCTCACCCATCCCCCTCAAGTGTTTTCATCCTTCGAAAGCATTGATGTTTGAAAAGGTCGAGGCCCTGCTAAGAGGTGACATTTCTGGAGGAAGGCATACAAAGGGAGTAGGACTTGAGTCTTGGTGGTCCGGCCTTGCTTCCTTATAGCTTTTTCTTGCTCTTTCTGACAGATTCAGAACCAGGCCTCAGACCAGAGATCTGAGATCAGAAACAGACCTTAGACCTGAGACTCCACCAAGAATGTTAACAGGATCCCATAAGGAAAACAGACAACTGGACAGACTCTTAGTCATTCTGGCATGGAACAGACTTGCTGGATCAAAACCTTTCCCCCTGCACTCCAGCTGTTAGTTTACACCCTTGACTCAAAATCAGTGATAATTCCCCTCTTGCAGAGAAATTGCTGCTCCCTCATTGGAATTTTGGAGGAGTTTCCTAAATGAACTTCAGTCTTCGTGGATGAAGCTTGGTTTCCTTGGGTTCCTGTTCTATCTCCCTTCCCCGCCCTCTTTCTTCTTCTCTTTTCTAACATATTCTGCTTTGTGATTGTGGTCACCTGAGCCAGCTTCCTTCCTGCTTCTGTTTCCACTATGCCTTCCGCTATGTGATTTCCACCACCTGAAGCCATACGCCAGATAAAGCTCCCTTTCTCCCTTAAGTCATGTATGAGTATTGTCTCGCAATAAAAGAAGAGGAACGCAGGCTGCCATGACCACGTGGCATTGAGGCCATACAAGGATACAGGTGAAGACTATATGCAGCACAGCAGGGACCCGGTGGTCTGCATAGAACCTGATGAGGTCTGGTAGCAGCTGCTTTCCCAAGCACTTATTATTTATAGACAAACTAAGTAAATGCTGCATCGGTAGGATCCAAAGTCATGGGAAAAGCAGGGAGGCAGTCAATGCACATACAATAGACTCTGAAGAAAACTCAAAACAACCATCAGCAATCTTGCCTGCCAGAGACAAAGGTATACAAGGCTCTGCCCAAGTCATGTCTCCCTCCAGCTGTGAAGTGGGTGGAGCTTGCTAAGGACCTGCTTCCCTGCTGCAGCTTTAGGACATGAGGGCTCTGCCAGGCCACAACTCTGCTGCTGCATTTTGCTGGTCCAGAGTCTGTATTACCGTGTGGCTTGCCCAGTCGCTCTCCACAACTCCCAACAATCTTGTTCCTTAGTAATGTGTCACAGAGCTCTGATCCCCAGAACCCAAGTAAAACATGTCCACAGTGCCCATAGGACAGTTTTCTACCCAACACCACCATAGAAAAACTTCCCCACCCAGACCCTTGCGGGTGGGCGGGGTCAGGAGGCCCGGGCAGGTGGGCGGGGTCAGCAGCCATCAGTCATTGCCCTGTGGCTCCACCCTCAGCTACAGCCTGCCCTCTGCGCCCAGGATCAGCTCCGGTTGCCTGCGGGACTCCCCGGCCTGGGGCAGGACGTGGAAGCGCAGCAACATCAGCGCCAGCGCCACCTTCATCTTGCTCATGGTGTGGGACTCGAACATAAGAAATGCCATTTTACATATATGTTCCCATTTTGTACTTGTTCACTTCTCCCCATAAAACACTGGATGTGTCAGATGCTATACATAGACTATCTGACCCAACTGCGTACATGACACTAGCCACAAACAGTCGGCTCCAAATTAGAGACTACTTTACACTCCAGAGCAGCCACTAGCTGGGAGGACAGTCTTGTATGATAGTGTGTAAAGATTATGAACCGGCAGGTAGAACTGTCTAATCAGAAGCCAGCCACTAGCTGCTCCGGAAATTCCAAAGATCATAAGTAATGTAGGAGGTATCAGAAACTGCTGGTGGTCGGAGTTCACCAATCTCCACTCGGCAACACTACTTTTGCTTCAATTTACCCAATCATGCATCTGCTAGGTTAGAAGCCCCTACCCCCTAGAAGTAGCCACTATAAAATCTTTGTTGAACAAAGACTCTCTCTCGTTCCTGATCTGCTGGGTCATGGACAAAGGGGGTACGAGCTCGCGCTTACTTTGAATAATAAAGTCCCTCGTGTGTTTACATTGGTGTCGACTGTGGCGGTCTCTTGGGATCCAAAAATCTGGGCACAACATCGGCAAACATCTGGCCCATGCAGTTCCTGCGGAAGGGATGCGCTGGGAAGTCTCGGGGCACCCAACTGGCACTTGCAGCCCCGAGGGCTGCTGAGCACAGGGTGGCCACCGACCCGAGGACCTTCACACACAGGAGCTCTTTGCTGAGCCTGCAAAGAAGCTGCACGAAGAAGCCCCGAATTTTGGAAACTCCCCTTTTCCCACTGCTCACTTCTACCTCCCTGGTCCCACCTGGGCCCCGTGGAGAAGGGCATAAAAGCCAGTGGTGACCTTTCCTTCACGCTGTCTGGGTCAAACCGGAAGGGTCGTAGACCTGCAGGAAGAGCCCGAGCCCGAGAGGATGAGTGACATGTCCCAACACAGCCAAGGACAGAGTCCTGCATGTACCAGGAAACCCGCCCCCTCCTCTAGGACCACTGTGGGGGACAAGGACAAGTAACAGCACCTCAGGGTCCGGCCACACAGTTGGGTTGTGATGAGTCCCAAAAATATTGATGAGGCAGATGATGCCTGAGGGAGAGGGAGAGTCAGGATTAGCCCTGGCTGCCTTGCTGTTGGCCCAAGACCCTCCTCCCCTGTGCCATGGGCACCTTTGGGGATGTCATAGTTAAGCAAGGTGTCAACTTGACTGTTGAGGGCTTGAGGTCTGGGCACAATTGTAGAGAGTTGATGGTTGAGTTGAGTCCAAAGCAAACCTAAAGGAGATTGTTTAGCTGGTGAGGAAGGCCCAGCCTATGATGGGTGGGATTAGGCTCTGGAATAGATCACCGAGAGCTGGTTGAGAGAGTTGGCATCCTTCTGTTCACTTGGCCAGACATGCTGGTCTGGCAAGTAAGGATTGTCCATCTCTCAGCTGTTATGTGGTGATGGTGTGGCCAGTTCCCTTGGTCCTAGTGTTGGTGAGTGCTCTCCTGTCAAGATGGACTGAGAACTGTAACCAGTAATTGTAAGAGAATAAATCCCTTGTTCCCTTAAGCCATTTGATGGTCATTTATCAGTAACCATGCAGGTGGACTGCAACAGGGGATGACCCAGCCATCCGGGAACACCATATCCTGTGTGCAGCGTTGGGAGAGGATGGTGACCGGTGGATGCAGCCACAGACTCTCCTTGATGTACATGGTCAGGAAGGGCAACTGGGCCAGGTCGTCCCTAAGGAGGGTCTCATGGAACTATTTTATACAGGATGCAAACAGAATAGGCCAACTCTTGGGAGGTCTAGCATAACACCCCTTCCACAGTTCCCAGGGTTAAAATGCTCCCCAGGGAAGCAGTCAGAAATTGTAGCCAGATATAATTAGAAGCTTTTTTCTTCCTGAAATAAACACAACATCTAAATGCCCACCAATAAAAATTCCAATATTTAGGATGGAGCGATGGTTCAGAAGTTAAGCCTCTCAAGCAGAAGGTCCTGAGTTCTAATCCTATATACCACATTAACAACACCAGATAGAATGTGCCATGGTTTGTACTTCCAGTCCTGGAAGGCAGAGCCTGGAAAAAGAGTAAAGCAATAGGATGCAGAAATGGTCCAGAGTGATTCCTCAAGTCACTACTGGGTCTCCACAAGCACACACAGCCCTCTGATACACACACACAAAAAAGTAATATATTGACATAAAATATTTACTATGATAAGAGAGAAAAGTCAAAGTGTAAAGAAAAAAGTAAGCAAATTCTAATACATTTACATTTCTCTCTTCCAACCTACCATCATTTATCTATCTCCTTTATCTTTTCTGTTTTCTCTATCTAATCTCTTCCTTCCCTTCCTCCTTCCCATCACAGTATGCATCCTCTTTCCTTCTTTTCCTCCCACTCCTTTTTTTTTATTTATTCAGTTGTGCGTGTGTGCATGTGTGCATGTGTTTGTATGTGTGTATGTGTATAGAACCATGGGCAAATTCGGGAACCACCATGGACGCTTCCACCTCCTCCTTGTTTACTCTGTCCCAGGATTCACAAGCTCCGCCCTACCAGGACCAGAAACGCAGGCCTGGCGTCTATAGGTGTCTACACATGGGGTCTAGCTCAGGACCTTCCTCCTGCAAGGCAGAGGCTTAACCCCTGAGCCACCTCTCCAGCTCCCCTTCCACTCCTCTTCCTCTTCTTCTCTACCTGTTTTCTTCCCCCTCCTCCTTCCCTTTTCCTTTTACCTATGCATTCTTCTCCCTTAAATCATGCATACTTCTTGGTCTTCAGTCTTGCTTCCAAACCACACACAGATACCCACTTACCATAACTCGAGGTCCTTTACTCCTCACCTTGCTCTTCTTAATGTCCACTCCATGCATAGCCAGGTGTCTGTTTTAAGATTGTTCTCACCAAACGCTTTTCTTTCATCTAGCTGGGAATTCCTGGCAGGCAGGTCCCTCAGGCAGGACTGAGTCCTTACACAAGACAGGTTGGGTACAGAACTGTAGTGTTGACTAACTTAGAGCTGGGTGCATGCAGGAACAGGCACAGCATGCAGTTACATTTACCCCCAATATCCTCCATGAATCCCTGGGCAGAATAGTAAAGGGGCAGAAGAACAGGCAAGGAGGGAAGATGTGGAAAAGAGTTATTGGCAGGAGAAGGAAGAGACAGGAGAGAAGTTCATCAACTGAACATCTGCATAGTGACATTATCTGCCCTTCACACATGATCACATGATCAGCTGTTTTCCAGAAAGTCCAAACATTTGTTGCCCAAAGCATGCAAGTCTTGCTAATGAGGCAGATGCCATTCCTGGCAAGTGGTAATGATATAATCAACAAGTAGAACTCTCCTGCCTCACCTGGAGAGCAGAGCCAGTGAGAGGGATCAGACTAGGAGACCCTGGCTCATCATTCGATCTCCTCAGGCTCCCGGCCCCTCAACAGCTCCCGCACCTCCTGCTGGCAGCGCTCCTGGTATTCTGGGTGCTTCACCAGGTTGTAGAGGATCCAGGAGAGCCCGCTGGCCATGGTGTCGTGGCCTGAGGGGGCAGCCAGGCAGGCTTGGATTCCTGGGTTGCTTCAGCACCAGCGGATGAACAGCGCCCAGGCATCTATTACCCACCCACCCATCCAGACTCAAAAAGATGGACAAAGGAGAGATGGATTATATGAGTATTCCAGGGTCTACTCAACATAGACCCAAGATGGAGACACTCCTTCTTCCTTTCTAGCCCCTCACACGGACTCCCACTTTAAGGCTAACCTATGGTTTCCTTGGCTACCAGGTGCTCAGCTTTGATAAGCTTATATTTCTTAAGTCTCTCCCTTTGGAAGCTTCTCTTTCTCTATGGACCTCCACATTGCCCTCACCCATTGTCACTCTGGATTCCTTGCCCCACCCACCTAACGCTTTCCATTTCTTGAGAAGCCCACCGTGGTCATCAGCAGCGCACTGATGAAGTCCAGCATCTTAGACTTGGTCTTGGCCTTGGGAAAGTAATCTACACACCCTGATTCTTGAGGTTATGACGTTGCTTTTGGATGATGGCATCCTTGAAGTCATGGGCCAAACTGCAGGCCTTGCAGACGCAGCCCCATCTGGGGTGAGGTAGAACAGCAGGTCCACATGCATTAGTAGCTTCTGATGTCTTGACAACCAAGGTGCTAAGCTCCAAGATGGCGGCTATGTACTCGCTGGGCTTCCTACACAGTGGAGACAAATTAAAAACTCGAGTGGTTTCCCTCTGCAGTAGGCCAGGACTTTCCCAATAGGATCCCGAGTAAACAGAACAGACAGCAGATATACAACTGGACAGAACCCAGAGAATGGACTGTTCTGTGTCTTACCTCCTTGCATCTCATCCATGTAAGACACCTGCCTGCCTCTAGGCATCCAGAACCCAATGTGGACCTCACACTCCTCCTCTTCCTCTATACCCAGAATTCAGCCCTGATCCATCTGGTTCCTGACATTGTCTACAAAATTTGGAGCTCATTTTCTTCCATGGACAGGTGCCAGCCTCCCATGACATCCCTTTTCTCCAAGGCCGTCATAAATCTACATCTGTTCTGATCATGACCATGATTGGCTCTGCTATGGCCTGGGTATTAAATTATTGACCTCTTTTTGGGATATTAGAAAGCAGTAGAAACCTTTAAGAGGTGAAGCTAGGACTAGCGAGATGGTTCAGGGGTGAAAGCCTTTACCTTACAAGAAAAAGGATCTGAGTTCAGATCCCCATATCTTACATAAAAATGATCATAGGCATAGTAGTAGCCTGTAATTCTGTTCATGGAAATTGGAGACTATGAAATCTCAGAGCAAAGATATAAGAAGGTAAAGATATCCAGGATGAATCCTGAAGTCTCCCTTGAGTTTCCATAGGCATACACTCAATTCTGTCTGGTATACACACACACACACACACACACACACACACACACACACACACACACACAAATGAGGTGGATGTCAGTGGAAAGAACTGGGATTTTCCTGTTTCTCAGTTCCTTCCTGGCTGCCATTAGGTAAACAGTTTTCTCCTGCACATGCCCATACCCCAATGTTCTCTGGGACAAAGGCCAAACAACAATGACTGAAGTGTCTTAAACCCTGAGCTAAAATCTTGTCTACATCTAAATTGATCATCTCAGGTACTTTGTCAAAGAAAGACAAATAAATACAACCTATCCTGGTGCTGGGGAGATGATGGCTCAAAAGCCACCAGTAGTTTCCTAGAAACCATCATATATAGTTCATGTGTGAAGTCGAAATGAATGGTTTAGCCACTGTCTTACTGAGCCAAACCTATTTCCAGGGTGTCACCTGTCAGTAGACATCATTAACTCATTTGTGCCTTTTTAAAATTCCACATCCTTAGAACTTACTATATCACATTCTAAACAATTCCATCTCCCTTCTTAAAGAAATTAAAGATTGAAATGCCATATGACCCTGCTATTCCACTTTTGGGAATAACCCCCCATACAGCAGAGGTTCGCCTCGATAGCACAAGCACGACCATGTTCATAGCAGCACTGTTTACAATAGCAAAGTCATGGAATCAGCCCAAATGTCCAACAGTTGACGAGTGGATAAGGAAACTGTGGTACATCTATACAATGGAGTACTACTCAGCCATCAAAAATGATGAATTACTGGAATTTGCCGGGAAATGGATGTCATTAGAAACAATTGTATTAAGTGAAGTATCCCAGACCCAGAAAATTAAGCGCCGTATGTACTCCCTAATAGGTGGCTCCTAGTACCAAACCCACCCAGCCCACCTAGAGACAGGAATTCCAAGGATTATGAACAGGAGGGATGGGGTAGGAGGGCCACACCAGAAAGAAGGAGAGAAGGGACCATGTTACAGCAGGGAAAATAGGCCTCCACCAAGGACCCAAATAAGTAATGAGACATCTGATTAAGTTCACAGACTCTTGTTCCTGATCATTTACTACTGAGGGGGAGTGATCTCACCAGAAGAGGAGGGCATATAGTCTGGCAGATAAAAAGTAACAATTTTGCAAATGGGTGATAGACCCCTCCCTCACTGTGGTTTCCCACTTTTATTACATCTACCTTGAATGTGCTTTTATCACAAGACTCTAACAGCTTTTTGTCTCTGGCCAGGGGGTAACATACAATGCCCACCAGGATGGAGTGAAGGGCATTGCAGGAGCAGCAAAACTGCAAAAGAAAATCAACAAACCACAATCCAGAACTTCAGAGACTCTATATCAACCACCTAGAACTAGGCCAGCTTAGTCTCTCCCCATCTTGAAGCTTAGGGAAATTTGCGGAAGAGGGGGCGGTAAGAGTGTAAGAGCATAAGGATGGGAGGAGCAATGATATGTAAGATACTCTATACTAGTTAGGGCTGAAGCAATCATAATTGGACTTTGCATGCCCTGCGCATTGTCCAACACACTGTTGACCTCACAAAGTCTAGCACCTGCTAAAGGCACCAAGATCCTTGGAGGCAAAGAATTGGCAGCCACAGCAGTGTTCCTATACCTAAGGGGAACACGGGAAAGGGTTCGGCAAAGGCCACTGGGTCCTTGTACGTCATCAGAGAGGAGGGCCCAGAGGAAAATCAGTCATGCACAAGAAAGGACTCTCTGGGAATTGGGGTGGGAGGCACTGGGGGATGGGGAGGGAGAGGGGTGGGGAGGGGGAGCAGGGGGTACGGGGGGAGGAGGAGGGAGGGAGGGAACTGGTGTACCTAATAAGTTTGTATGAGCTGAAATAAAAAAAAAAAAAAAAAAAAAAACAATTCCATCTCCCTAGAGGGGCAACTCGCTAAGTCTCATTCCATTAATTCAATGCCAGTTCTAATTCACTGTCATGGTTTAAATGTGAGCTGTACCCCACAGGGTTTACTGTTTGAACCCTCATGCCATGTTTGGGAAGGTCGTGGCCCCTTTAGAAGCCACCACCTTGCTGTAGGAAGGCACATCACAGTGAGTGAACCTGGAGGTTATTTAGCCCCATCCTGCTTCTGCTAATAGTCTGTTCTTGCAGTCTGCAGCTTGTCTCTCAGCCTCCATGATGCATGTGACTTAAGTTGCCTCCAGCTTCTGCCTCTTGCCATGTCTTTTCCACCATAGTGGACTGTATCTCCCCTCTGGAATTGCAAGTCAAATAAATCTCCCTATTTCCCCTTAAGGTGCTTGAATCTGTGTATTGTCTCACAGCAGTGGAGAGAGTAACTACAAAACTCACCTCATGAAAAGTCCCCTCTTTTCTCTCTAATCAGTTCCCCATTCCTTGTCTCATCCCTTAGACCCATGGACCAGCTTCTGGGACCCAAGACAAGACTCACTCCTGACAGTTGCTGTCGAAGCTGAAGACACACTTCTGCAGACTGTCCAGTGTCATGAGGCTGACGTGCTCAAGCATGTCTAGACAAGCACTGTCCCCTGAGGCCAGGCGCCACCACTTGGCCTGGATGGAGAAAGAGGTAGTGCTGAAGCTTAGGTTTGGTTCTGTGGGCCCTTCCCCAAATCCAGCCACTAGGCTAGACCCCACAGAACAGCCCCCTGGTCCTCTATTGAGAAACCTGATCCCATGAATAATAAGAGTTGAATGGCTCTGGAATCTGAAGCTGAAAACGCAAGGTCAGAAGTTCTGAGTTCAAGTCCTACTTCTGCCTCCTATGCTCTCTGCACCCTTGGTCATTGCCTGTTCCTTGTTCTCACCAATCACATCTTGAAAAGAGTCAAGTTGACCTTATTGGGTGTCCAGTCAACGTGGAAGGTACTCCCTGGCTACCATTGTTAGATCAGCTGGTACCTACACACTTTGACAAGTCCTGTGATATCTCAAACCCTCAGAGTCATCCTTAATGAGGGGAAAAATAACCCCTCATTCATGGACCTGTGAAAATTTAATGGGCTGCCATAGAGTAAAGAACAGAGGTGTTGCAGAGATGAATTGGGGGTTAAAGTCTTTGCCTAGTTCAAGTCTCCAGATCCCATGTGCAAATGCTAGACAGAAATAGGGGCAGCCTGCATAGAGCAAAGCAATAAAAAGGCAAAGCAATTCCAAATGATTCCCAATATCACCCTGGGACCTCCACAGTCACACACTTAAGTGTCTTCTTCTGCAAGGTGTGGCAACCTACTGTGGACTTCAGTAGTAGCCCTAGTCTCTCTCTCTCTCTCTCTCTCTCTCTCTCTCTCTCTCTCTCTCACACACACACACACACACACACACACACACACACACACACACACACACACAGAGGAACAAAAAAGAAAAAGAAAATATCTTGACTTCTCCATGCGGCCCTCTCTTTCCCTCCCACGTCTTCCTTTGTCCCTGAACCCCACTCACCCAGTGCAATAAGTATGTTCAGCAATATTGACCAAGAGAACTGGAGCCTATTTTATCCCCCCCAAACATACACTCTTTAAGTTTGTGTTGAACTTATGACTTTGGTCATAATACAATCTGGGGAAAGTGAGGCTGTAGTTTCAATTCAGTATGAACCCAAAGTCACATCCAACCTCAATCCTCTCTTTGTGCCATCTGAACAAGCTAAAGATACCTTCTAGAGGGGCAAGATTCCAGTGATATCTACTGACAGCCACTCTGAATCGTCTCCAAGTTGGTCAAGCACCAAACATAGGAGAACTTAGCCAGGATCAGCTCGGCTGCCCTTTTGACCCACAGTAGGTCATACAGCATGTGTCTCCCCAACCCTGACACACACACACACACACACACACACACACACACACACACACACACACACATCTTTGTGAGGGACATCAGGCCTGATTTGGTCCATCCCATGTGCTTGGGTGGGCTTTGTGCTCTATCAGTATTTCTGATGCAATCTTCATCACAACTGCATTATGAATACAGTCCCACATGTGAGCAACAAGAACTAATTCCTTCTGAGAGCCCATCCTATATGTAGGCATGACCTCATGGTATCATCATAGACACAAAACAGAGATTTTCTTTCTTTTCTTTCTGCATGTGGAGATGTGGATGTGGATGTGTGTCAGGATGGCAGGGGCTCTGAAGAAGAGGGCACTGTGTATGCACCATGGAGGCCCAAAAGTGACATTGGGAATCTTCTTGGATTGTTCTGCCTCCTTTTTTCTTTACTCTAGGATTTAGACTCTGACTTCCAAGTCTGGAAGTGCAGGCTACCACCACTTCTACTCTGGCATTTTTACATACAATCTGTGATCCAAATTCAGATCCTTCTGCTTACAAGGCAAAGGCTTAACTTTTGAATCACCTTCCCAGACCTGTAAATAGTGTTTTTGTTTTTTTAAATCCAAGTTCACACATGCTGACTCCAAGACTTTGAGAGAAACAGCATAGCTCCAATATCACATATCAAACCCTGTACTGTAGACAGGATCTGTCTGAAGTCTCTTCATCCATGCGGGAAGCCTAGGCCCAAGACACTCACATGCATGACGTTTGTGCTGTCATTGAAGATCTTCACATAGAGCTTCAGGATGTTGAAATGGAAGGCAGGTGTCAGTCTGCGATGGTGGCAGCTCCACTTGTCCCTGGCGCTCACCAACAGCCCTTCTCCTGAGAGAGCAGCCACATGGTAGGCAAAAGTGTCACCTTACTGTGGACCCCAGGGGTGGCCCCAGTCAATGTCAATCAAGTGCTTACCTACCCAGGGTTTCAGGAAGTCATAGAAGACCACATCCTTCATGGCAACCTCAGCTGATATGAACAAGCACCGTTAGGATCAATGGAGAGGGCAGAAGACAGACAGACCTGGCAGAGTGTACCAAGGTCTCAAGCCAGGGGTGGGCATGTCCCCCTTAAGCAGCATTACAGGACTTGGGTGAAGGATAGGGGAAGCAGGGAGGAATAGGGAAGGTAAGAGGACACCAGACCAGGCAAAACCACGGTAGAGCAAAGATTTTTGTCTGGCATGGCACAATACAACTCAGCATACCTTCACGTGACCCCTACATGGTCTAACATGTCTGACTTGTTGAGCTGAGTACACACTCTACAGACTTTTATTATGGCTAGCTCACCTATCTACCCAGCACAATTATACATAGACTTGTGACACAGACATACATGGGCTTACATATGTTACCATGGCTGAGACACATATGACCTGTCTGGGCATGGCTGTGCTTGCTGAGAAACATCTCAGTGTGCCCCACAGGTGAAGTCCCAGACACAGTTTTAAAATTAGAAGCAGGGGAGATGTGTTCACCTGTGTTCAGATCTCCATATCCCATGTAAAAATTGCCAGGTGGATAGATAGCAGCCTGCAGTTCTGGCCCTGGAATGTGAAGCATGGGAATGCCCAGAGCGAAAAATAAGGAGGTGGAGACTCCAAAGTGATTCCTTATGTCATTCTTGGGCCTCCACAGACACACACACTCAAGAAGCATATTGTATACATACACACTCATGCATGTTCACACACACACACACATACACACACACACAAATAAAAACCTATTACATCAGGGGTTCAGGAGATGGCTCAGTTAGTAAAGTAGTGCATAAGCATGACGATCGGATTCCGTGCCTAGTACCCACTTAAAAGCCAGGCACAGTGATACTCACTTGTAACACTATCTTGGGAGGGAGAGACAAGTAGATCCCTGGGCTGACTGCTTAGCCAGCCTAGCCTAATCAGTGAACCCCATCTCACAGAAGAGACCCTATCTCCAAAACAAGGTAGATGGTGCTTTAGAAATGAAAGTTGAAGCTAATCTTTGACTTACACAGACACACACAGACACACACACGACATTAACCTCACAGATGTGGCTCAAAAGTGGTCCACATGGACATCAAAGATGTACCCTAACATTTGCTTTATGGAGGCATTAAAGAAAGGTCTCAGTAGAACCTCCGTGTGACAGATATCAGAGAACCCTAAAAATGGCCAACAATTTTCCAGCTTAGGCCTGACAGAATGGCTGCCACAAAGAAGGGTGGCAAGAAGAAGGGCCATTCTGCCATCAACGAGGTGGCGACCCAAGAATTACACTATCAACATTCACAAGTGCGTCCATGGAGTAGGTTTCAAGAAGTATGCCTCTTGGGCTCTTAAAAACATCCGAAAGTTTGCTATGGAGATGGAATTTCAGATGTGCCCATTGACACCAGACTCAATCAGGCTCTCTGGGACAAAGGAGTAAGAAATGTTCCACACCATATCCGAGTGTGCTTGTCCAGAAAACACAATGAGGATGAAGACTCACCAAACAAGCGGTACACTTTGGTAACCTATGTCCCTGTGACCACAAAAATCTACAGTCAATGCAGATGAGAATTAACTGCAGAGTGTACAATAAAGCTGTAAAGCCATAAAAAATGGCCAGAATGTAACCCTCAGGAGACAACTTGAAACAGCTGTTCAGACAAGAACAAAACAGATCCCCATGTTCCCCATATGGTCTCCAACTGGAACAGTCTTCTTATGATCTAATTGGTGAACCAGTAATAACATAGACCAGTGTTGAGGGTTGTTGTTAAGATAAAAGGGGAAAAGGGAATTTAGAGCAAGTTCAATAATATGTAGGATCACGTGTGGACCCATTAATAGAGAGAAACTAACATAAGGGAGAGACTTCATGAAGAGATACAAGTTTATTAGAGTTGAGAGCCTAAGGAACTATATAATTCAGCCTTAAGGTGAGAGAGCATTGGAGAAAAGAGAGAGCTTAAGGTCAAAGAGACTGGGGAGAAAGGAAGGAAACACCATAAGCAAGGCTAGACAAGCAGAAGTCTGAAGAAGAGCGTTGAGGGGAACACAGGAAGCCCCTTGGCCTGGACAGTCTTTATGGTCTCTGACATTGCTAATGAGTTATTGGGGAGCTGCTAGTGAGGTAGGGCAGTTGGGGTTGGGAGAAGATTTCATCCCTGGGCCACAGAGCTGAAGATACAGTTTCATGAGGAGCCTTCAGTTTTAATGTGAAATCTCCCCCGTGGGCTCATGTATTGAAAGGTTGGCCACCAGGTGTGGCTTTATTTGGGGAAGATTTTGAAAACTTTTAGGAGGTGAGTCTCAGCTACAGGGAGTTGATCACTGGTTGTTGCTTTTAATCTTGTGTGTGTGTGTGTAGTAGTAGTAGTATAGTAGTAGCAGTAGTAGTAGTAATGGCACTTAAGTGTATGTGCCTGTAGAGGATCAAGGGTAACACTAGGAATCATTCTGGATTGCTCTACCTCCTTATTGCTTTACTATGAAGTTTCCCAGGCTCTGCCTTCCAAGGCTGGAATTAGAGACTGCCACCATTTCTAGTTAGAATTTTTTACATGGGATCTGAGATCTGAATTCAGGTCCTTTTTGCTTGCAAGACAAAGGCTTTAACCTCTGAGCCATCTCTCCAGCCCAAGACTGGGTTTTATGCCTTTGGGAACTGCATCTTCTCCTGGGCCCAGGCATTCATTCTCAAAGTCATTCTTTCTCTCTTCCCCTTCTCTTTCTCTTCTCCCCGCCTCTCCCCCAATCTATCCACCATGAAGGAGAATTGCTCTGTGGATCTTGAAACCATGAACCAAAACACTTTCATTCCTCCTCATTGAAGTGAATTGAGTCAGGAATTTTTATTACATCCACAAAGCAGCAGAATCATTGGCCAGACTCCATTACCTTTACTGAGGTTTCTTGAACATCTGGAGACAGCACAGTCACTGCCCCGGCAGCATGCAAGCTGGGGCCAGTGCACTATGCATCTGGACCAGAAGGTGGAGAATTGATGTAGAGAATAGAAGATGACCATGACCAGATGTCAGGACTCTACCTGTTAGAAGCACATCTCCAATGGCTGGTACCATGCTGGATGTGCAAGAGAACACCCTCCCAAGTCTGATTACAGAGAAAAATAACTAAAACCTAGGCTGAAAAAGAGAAGAGGAAGCCAGAAGGCGCCCTGAGAATTCCATACAGTGGTTCATCATCCTTTGTGCTGCATCCTGCTTGTACTCCCCTCCCTGATATCCTCAGTGTGCAGCCATCCTGGTCCCTCAGTTACAGGAAAAAGAAAAATACGTTTCCTTGTTGGTTCCCAAACACTGTCTTAACCTAGAATGTTCTTTCACCTTCTTTCCCAGAAAGGAGCCCAAGCCTTGGACTGCCTTCTCCACAGTCTTCTACGTGGTAAACATCGTGTTTGAGATGTGAACTCAGCATTATATATTATCAACCTGCATTCTTTAGATTTCTCTCCCCTCCCCCCCCCCGAAAATAGTGCTGTGTCAGGCAGGAGAAGGAAAGGGAATTACAGGTTGCTTATGAGTTGGGGCTGGGGCAGGAGGAAGGGAGGTGGGAATGAAAGCATGGTATTTATCATTTAGATCTTAATGAAAAGATTCCCTAGAAAGGGAAAGTGTTATGCAAGAAGGTAAAAAGGAGACTAGCAACATAGGTTAATGAGTAAGGTACCTGATCACAAATCTGGAGACCTGAATTCAATTCCTGGAAACCCTTGTGCAGGAAGGAGAGAACTGGCATTTGAAAGATGTCTTCTGACCTCTACCTGTGCACCACGGCATGCATGTCTCCCTCTCTCCCTCCCTCCCTCTCCCTCTCCCTATCTCTCTCTCTCTTCTTTCTCTTTGTCTCATAAACACATATTAAAAGTAAGGAGACAGACTTTGATAGTGGCATAACTGTGCGGGTATAAGCAATCATTTCTGGTTTAGATTTGAGGCCTCCTCCACAGAAGGAAGTTCATACCTGGTTCTATAAAGGTAGTGAAAAGCCTGTGGTTGGAGAAGTCATAAACCCATGTTGTCAAACTATCTCTTAAATATCCATATTTATACCCATAGTTTAGTGCTGCACCCAGCATTCATCTGAGACTTATTATTATTATGATTATTATTATTACTATTATTATTTTATTATTTACATGTATGTACAAGAGGGCATTTGAGTGTCTTTGCTCCAGAGTGACATCCCGAGCCATCCTGGATTGCTCCTTAACCTTTTTGCTTTGCTTTGAGGTTTCCCAAGCTCCTCCTTCCACGGCTGAAATGACAGGCCACTACTATATCCAACTGGCATTTTTACATGGGATTTGGAGATGCAAACTCGGGTTCTTTTGCTTGCTATCGAGGCAAAGTCTTTAACCCCTGAGCCATCTCCTCAGCCCTGAGATGCTTCTTACTATAGTGGTTGGTAGCTAACACAGAGGTGCCAACATGTTAAGAATAAATGATGACATAGTGCCTGGCCCTAGGAGAAACAGCTATTCTTCACCCCCAGCCCAAGGCTTGAATAAATATCAAGGAAAAGAGGAACAGAAATAACGTAAGAGCCAGAGGAAGGGAATATAAGCAGCAAAATGAAGTCTAGACCTGATACTGACTTTATGTTCATGAGCTCACTGTAGCTATGACTATCTTTTTTTTCCTATATGGGTGTGTAGGTGTATATGTGTGGCTGTGGAGGCCTAAGGGTGACATCAGGAATCACTCTGGATTGTTCTACCTCCTTAGTACTTTGCTCTGAGGTTTTTCAGACTCTACCTTCCAGAGTCAGAATCACAGGCCAAGGTCATATCCACCCAGCATTTTTGTTTGTTTGTTTGTTTTAATGTGGGACCTGGGATCCGAACTCAGAACCTTCTGCTTGTGAGACAGAATCACAATCCCTGAGCCATCTCTCCAGGCCCTCCACCCAGCATTTTTATGTAGCATCTGGGGATGTGAACTCAGGTCCTTTTGCTTGGGCAGCAAAGGCTTTAACCCTTATACCGTCTCTCCACCCACGTCTCTCCACCCAGCTGTGACTATCTTACAAGATATGCACAAAACTGGCCCATCAGTCTTTCATCATAGATGGGTAGGAACCTATAATGCCTCAAGCCTCCCTCAGGGACTAATGACAATTGAGGGGTATTAGGGAAGGAAGTATCACTTTCTTCAGTGGTATAGCCATTGATACGTAGCCAACAAATAAGTATGAAAGTGTGAAAGAATAAAAAAAGTAAGAATATTGCTAAGCAGTAAAAGAATGAATTCATCATACACATAAAACACACACACACACACACACACACACACACACACACACACACACACACATACACACATGAAAACAGTAAGCTATTTCCCACCCACACTTGGAAAAGTAACTCTAATTAAACTCAATGGACATTCAGAGACACGTACATGTATACACACACACATACACACACAGAGGAAAAAGAAATGGTGGGTGGAAATGACTGTGACTTGTAATTCTGTCTCTGGAAGTTGGAGCCTGGGAAATCCCAGAGCAAAACAGTAAGATGAAAAAGTAATCCAGGATGATTCTTGATGTCACCCTTGGGGCTCTTCAAGCATGCACACTCAAGCACCCTCTTGTACACATGCACTCACATATATACATGTAAGCAACGCATAGAAAAAATAGTAAATTAGTTAATTAATTAATAAAAACAAGCATTGCTGTTCATTGCTCCAGACTTGGGTTCATTCCCAGCACCTTGGCTGCATCCACTCTGGCTCTTCACTGTCCCTGATCTCTGGCCATGCCTGCTTCTCCAGGAAGCCTCCCTCCCTGTCCCAGCAGAAACCTCGCTTCTCCATTCACCCATCACAGCTCAACTCTTCTGAGTCATTCCTGATCACAGGTGGCCAGGAGTGGCCTTGTGCAGATCCCTCTTCTAGGATAAAACCTTACACTGTGACCTCCTAGCGACCCAGGGGTGCTGAGGACACTGTGACGGCTGAGATAAGGGTGACAGTTGTGGAGGGAGAAGGAAGGAAAGAAAGAAAGAGCAGGAAGGTTTTCAGGAGGAACCCCAATGACCACCCAACACTCCGGGGTGGGAAAAGACAGAAACCTCTGGGGATCCCTCAGCCAAACCACAGCAGCTCCCCTGAGGAGAGATCGGATGGTGTCCAGGTGGCATAATTTGATAAGGGGAGCGTGGGACCCATCCAGACCACATAACCTTGGGGGTAGTTGCCAAAGACACACGTCAGTCCCTTCAGGCTTTTCTCCGTGGGAGGAGCCTACAGGCAAGACAGAGGCTGTCTGTCACCTCTTGAGATGGCTCGTCTCAGCAGTCAAAGGAAGTCTGCACCTGGCACCTGGTGTAGCACAACTTCTGATTTCTGGGCGCACCTGCAATAATGTTCCTGGAAGGCATTCATATTTGCATCTGAGGGGAGATAATAATCTATCCTCTACCATGTGGGAGGTGCTATCCAACCAGTCTGAAGATCCTGATACAATAGAGTAGAAGCAAGGCAAGTTCCCTCCCACTTCCTAAGGTGATACACCCACCACTGGGCTTTTCAGATATCAAATTTCAGGTTCTCGAACTTTGGCCTTGGCCATTTATATCTGACACTTCACCCCAACCCCAGGATCTCAGGCCTTTTGTCTCAGACCAAATGACACCACCAGCTTCCACATGATATGCTGTGGGACTTCTCAGCCTTCATAAGCTAATGGCTATGATATCTCTTCTCTCCTCTCCCCCTCCTCCTTTCTTCCTTCCCTACTTTCTCCTCCTTCTTCTCCTCCTCTCCTACTCCCTCCTTCTGCTCTGTCCTCCTCTTCCTCTTCCTTCCTTATTCTTGTATTTCTCACCTGTGTGAACTGTCTGTCTCAGAGATGTCCCACCTTGTGTTGAGAACAGAAATTTTCATAAGTGAGGTTAATCCTACCTCAATAAATGCTCCTAGGGAAAGACCAGACAAAGGAGCAAAACAGTGCATCCCCAAGACTTATTGCTAAAACTTAACCCACATGAACTCATGTTCCAGATGTAACACAGATTTCCAGTTCCTCCTATGCAGCAAAGCCCCCACACAGGATCTTCTGGGTTCAGTTGATCCCTAAGGAACGGAGGTGACCTGTAACTCTCCCATTAGGATGGTAGCTCCCACCTGTGAGTAGTTGTTGCCCACCAGACAGAGCACCCTATGTCTGGTTTCATTTGTCAATGTACCTTGACATAAACTTGTCTTTTTGCAAGTGAAATTACTGAGATCGAAATGCCCACAAGAGACCAAGGCATGGGATTAAAGGGTGTGGTCAAGGAACACTCTGGAAGGGTAAGTGAATAACTTGTATCCTGACTGGGCAGCAGGACCCAGTGGTACATCTTAGGGTTGAAGAGCAACATTAGACACAAACGTCCAGGAAGGAGAGATGGGGAATTCAAGATAAAACTCTCCTCTAACCCAGCTGTGTCCTGTGCCCTGGTGCATAAGGGGGGGGGTGTACATTATGGAGCTTCTCAGCTTTTATAGTTACATTAGCCAAAGGGGTACACACAAGTGAGAGATAGGGGAAGAAAGAGAGGGGAAAGGAGAATGAATGAGAAGACAGAAGCGGGGAAGAGGAAGGGAGATGAGAAGGGATATTTTGGTCATTGGTTTATGTAATTATGGAAGCCCAGAAATACCATAATATGGCATCTGCAAATTGATGGCATTAGTTCAATTTCAGACCAATGGCCTGGAATCCTGGGAGGTGGGGTGAAATGTCAGATATGAATCGCCAAGTCCAAAAAGTTCAAGAATCTGAATTTTGATATTTTGAAGATCATTCCATAAAAAAAAAGGAAAAATCAAAGCTGGACTGACACAAAGAACTAGCACAGCAGGGAGCTGCCTCGGAGCCCACCAGGAAGGCCAACAAAGGCAACATGGCAATACCAGGTGTTTTCACCCTGTGATGTCCACTTGGCGAGCATCTTAGTGTCAACCAGTGTGGAGAAGACAGACTGGAAAGGAATCTAGAGCAGACTCAGAGTGGAGAACAGGGATGAGAGGAAGGTTTGGAATGGCATACATTCAAGAACCCCAATACGGCCCCAAACTCCCTGAGCCCCGCTGCTGATCCCTTGGATGTCTGCCTCTCTCTACCCCAGATTCTTCCTATAGCCACACTCACCAGGTGACCCACGAGCCAGTTCTGTTTGGGGGGCTGAGGGGAACCCATGGAGATGCTGATGTTTTTCATACATGCCATAGACCCAGATCAGGACTCAGACCAAGGCCCTGCTCAGCAGCAGCAGCAGCAGCCATGGGGAAACCACCTCAGACCCTAGTCTCAGCAAGGTCAGACTTAGCTGTAGCATTCCTGCAACCCAAGAAAGAGACAGGGACTTTCAGAGACAGTAGACAGGTGAGGAAGGCTGAAAGGAGTTAACATTATGAGCTGTCCATGGAAAATTAAAGCTAGTCTGGCACACTGGTGTTTTCTGGAGCCCCTCAGAGACTATAACCTGATATCCTGTGGATTTCTATTTATACTGGACATGACTCATGTTGTACCAGATGTACCTCATATTGTACCAGATGTGTCTCATGTTGTACCAGACGTGTCTCATGTTGTACCAGATGTGCCTCATGTTGTCCAGATGTGTCTCAAGCATAGACTGTCTCTGCTTCTGGACAGTGATCGATATCAAGAATGTTGATTCTTTGGCATCTCAGGCTGGTAGTGCCAAGCTTACATTGGATGCTGGGAGAGTCTTTCATTTCCCTCTTTCCTTCCAACAAATCATAGGTCTCACACCCGGATTTGCATACAGATTCCCAGCTCCCTGGTTATTCCTTGTGTATAAATAAGATCTGCTAGGACTCAAGGATGGATGTTCACCATTCTCCCTCTGGGGGAGGGGGGAGATGAACTTTCCCACCTGTTTTGGCTCCACTTTTCTCTTTAAGACTGTTTCTGTGTGTTTCTTTCCCTTTCCATCTTTTTTTATATAACTGCCAAAAGAGTGCTCAGCTTTTCTAAAAACTTGAGTCACAATTATATTGAAGTCTCCAGAGGCCATTACCCAGAAACCACCATTTCTAAGGCTAGCAGTTTCCCTGTGGCTACCCTGGCTCAGACAGCTGACTTCCTAGCACTACTCCAGGCATGGACAGAGAGCTGTCTATACCAGGACAAGAACTTACAGCCCCACCACTAAGAATCTGGCACTTTTTCTCAGAAGCAACATTTCCCTCAGTTCCTTGTAAGATTTTTGCTCCCAAAATACACCATGCCATGAACTAGATAGAAATTTGATGATGTTCCAAAACCACTGGGTTAATTGTAGGAAAAGGGGGAAAAAGGCCTGGATGAGAGAACAATGGGGGTTTTATAACCTCAGGGCTGGTAGATGGATTGAGATGAGGAAGAAGAAGCCCTTCCCTTTGTAGTTGACATGATGGTCTCTTGCCCAGTCCAGGAAGTGTGGTCAATCCCTTGTCTTGACCACCCCTTCCTGCCTCTCTGCCACCAAGGATCAGTTAAGCATCAATTTTTTCAAGCACCAGCTGACCATTATGGGGCAGTGGCCATCAAGCAGAAAAGCTCTGCCTTGAATATGGGGGAATCACTCTTGCTTCTCCTCTGCTTTGTCCTGGACTCCTGCCCCTGAAGGAGGTGGGTAGAGGCTGTTGCTGAGTTGAACCTGCCAATTCTTTCCCAGGCCCAACTGCCTCCTCCCAGCTTGTGAAGGGAGTTAGATCCATAGGCTGCAAAATGGAACCAATTCATGATTACAGAGCACAGACATAAGATACAATTTGGTTGGGGGCTGGAGAATCAACTCAGGGGTTAAAGCCTCTGTCTTATAAGTAAAAGGACCTGAGTTTGAATCCCAGTATCCCATGTAAAACCACCAGGTGCAAATGACTTCAGACTATAGTCCTGCCCTGGAAGGCAGAGCCTGGGAAACCCCAGAGCAAAGCAATAATGGTGGTAGAGAAATCCAGATGTTTCCCAAAGTTACCCTTGGGACTTTAAGATGCACACACAGTGTCCTCTTGCATGCACACACACACACACACACACACACACGCACACACACACACACGATACAACTTATTTCACTCCCAACATATGTGGTGGTGGTGTAGCAAGCATCGCAAAGCTTCTCCCCTGTAGTGAGTCCATGCACCCCTGAGACTTTAGCTCCAGAAGTCAAACATCAATTTCCCTTTGATTTCAAGGTCTAGTGAATAGCCTTAAGTTTGTTTAATCTTGTCCTATAGCCATTGTCAAAGCAGCTGGGAGAATCCTTAATATACATCTATAATTATCTGATACATTGAGGATTTGATTTTTTGGAGGGGTGGGAAAAGTTGGCTGTGAGCCCCACATTTACAGCCACCCCTGCTCTTCTAAGCATAGGATATGTTGGGTTAAATCATTAACTTGGGTGTTCAAGTGCCAGGAGACCAGGGACCAGGCCAAGCTTGATCTCAGAGCATCTCCCCAGGTCTTCTGTGTGTTAGGCTAAAAGGCCAGAATGCACCAAGTCTTTCTTTGTGCAGAACTAGGGAGGTACCCGAATGCCTCTGCCCACCATTGCACAGCCGGGCAGCATTCAAGGTCCACTCTCAATAGCTCAGCGTCTGGGTAGATCTGTGACTTTGTAGAAGCAAGAACAAAACAGCGTAGCCCAACCACCGATTTACCAGGTTAGATTCCCACATCAACAGCCCAGCAGAGAGAACACAGCTGAAGGTAGGCTGGGTTGGTGTTGAGACAAGCAGGAAGGAAAGAGGTGTGTATGGATCAGTAGCTGGTGTGCAGGAAGGGAAGGGCGAACCCCTTCTTTTCTTATATAATGCACTGACAACAACAATCTTTTAAAAAAATATTTATTTTGCATGTGTTGTGTGTGTGTGCATCAGAGGGCACTGTGTGTCTCTGTGGAGGACCAAGGATGACTTCAGGAATCATCCTGGATTGCTTCTTCCTCCTTTATGTTTAGCTCTGGGATCTCCCAGGCTCCGCCCTGCCAGTGGGGCTGGAAGTGCAGGCTACCTCTGCTTCTGCTTCTGCCTGGCCTTTTTTTTTTTTTATGAGACCTTGGATCGGAACTCAAGATCTTCTGCTTAGAAGGCAGAGTCTTAACCCTTGAGCCATCTCTCCAGCACAATTGCTGACAGCACTTTATAAGATATTTATTATTCTGGGGCCCACAAACTATCTCAGTGGTTAAGGATCCAGATCACAAACCTGGTGACCTGAGTTGGATTACCCAAAGCCCACATGATGGAGAAAAATGACTTCTGAAAGTTTTCTTCTGACCTCTACTAATGTACTGTGGTATGTATGTGTTCGTCCTATCTATCTATCTATCTATCTATCTATCTATCTATCTATCTATCTATCTGTCTGTCTGTCTCTTTCTCTCCTCTGTCTTTGTTCTCATTTTATTTCTCAAATAAAGTAGAAAAAATTCTATAAATCGTTTTAAAAAATATTTACTACTCTGAACAAATCTCTCTCAACAAAATAATAAGATATTAAAAAGGAAATTAATAAAGGACTGGGGAGATGGCTCAGTGGTTAAAAATCTTTTGCCATGTAAGCAAAGGGACCTGAGATCAGATTTCCGGATCCCACATTAAAAAATGCTAGGTGGGTGTGGCAGCCTGCCTGGAATTTGAACCCTGGGAGACAGAGACTGGGAATCCCCAGAGCAAGCTAGCTAGCCCCATGAGCAAGCCTCTGGGATTAATTAGAGATTCACTCAGCCTCAAAATAATAAGGTGGAAGAGCCATCAAGAATGATTCTCGGGCTGGAGAGTTGGCTCAGGGGTTAAGCCTCTGCCTTGCAGGAGGAAGGTCCTGAGTTTGGATCCCAGTTCCCACGTATAGACGCCGGGCTGAAGCGGGGGCAGCCTGCGCTTCTGGTCCTGGTAGGGCGGAGCCTGTGAATCCCCAGGACAGAGTAAACAAGGAGGAGGTGGAGGCGTCCATGGTGGTTCCAGAATTCGTCCGTGGTTCTACACACACAGACACACACACACACACACACACACACACACACACACACACACACACACGCACGCAAACACAATTGAATAAATAATAAAAAAAAGAATGATTCTCAATATCGGCTTCAGGCCTACACATGTACATGCACACATGCAAACACAAATAGATGTGCACACGCATACATATTGAAAATGAAAAAAGAAAACAAAAATACAATATTAATCACTGCAAGAGAAAAATGCCCATTTACAAAGGCAGTTGATACCAGAATAACATCAGCTGTCTTGTCAGTAGCACTGACAAACAAAACAGCATTGAATTCCATATTTAAAGCCCTGAAAGTAAGTAATTGACAATCCAGCATGTTATATACAATTGAGAGAAACAGAAATAAGAACAAGCCCCAGCTGAAGCAGGTCATGACCACCATCTCACTTGGAACTGCAGAAGACCCCAAAGAATACAACCCACAGAAAAACAAAGATAGCCTCAACCACAAGAGCACAGGAAAGAATAAATTTCAGAAGAACAACCAAAATAAGGACAGCTAGGAAGGAGGTCATCATGTCCCTTGCAATAAGTCATCAAACCTCAGACAGATACAACAGGGAAGAAAGAGTAAATAATCCACCCAATGAGGAAAACAACCAGCCAAATTGCAGGAATTAATAAACCTATCATTATAATAATTTTAGTAAGGTGGTCCCAACTCACCAATAAAGAGAGACAACTGTCTGACTGTATTAAGAATTAATCCAACTATCCATTGTTTCCAAGAACAGATTAAGAGTGAACAAATGAAAAACAATCTATCAAGTATAAACAACAGAACTATTAAGACGTACTTTAATTCCAAAAATACTGCAATATGCAAAAGAAATGGAAAGATTCCTAGACATATATGACCCACCAAAATTAAATCAAGAAGATATAAATCACTTAAATGGGGCTGGAGAGATGATTCAGGTTGATCTTTGGCTTGGAGGCAAAAGGACCTGAGTTTGGATTCCCAGATCCCACATAAAAATGCCAGGTGAACATTGGCTGGCTTGCAATTCCAACCCTAGAAAGCGGAGCCTGAAAAATCCCAGAGCAAAGCGACAAAGTGGAAAAGCAATCCAGGATGATTCCTGAAGTCACCCCTGGGCCTCCACAGGCACAAACAGTCTAGTGCCCTCTTGTACACATGACCTCCACCCCATATATACATACACATATGCAAAATAAATAAATAAATAAGCCTTCAGCAAATCCTTAATAATCAACAATACTGAAGCAGTAATACAAGGCCTATCACTAAAGAAAAGTGCAGGTCCAGATTCACTGCCAACTGTGCCATAGCTTTAAATAACAGCTTACATCCATCAGTACTCCTCAAACTGTTCCATAAAAGAGAGGAGAGGAATTCTTCCCGACTCATTCTACAAAGCCAGCATTAACCCACTGCCAATGCTGGGCAAAGACACAACCAAGAAAAAAAGATAGATCAACTTCCCTGCTGAACATAAATGCAAAAACGCTCAATGTACTTCTTACCAAATGAATTGAAAGATCCATCAAGGAAACCATACATCATGACCCAGTTGGTTCATTCTAGGAATGCAGAATTGGTTCACCATGTTCTCATCAACCAGGGTAATTCAGCATGTAAAACAGTCTTAAGGAGACTCAATAGGCTTTCGACAAGGTTTAACATCTCTTCACGATAAAAGTCCTAGTAAACCAGCAAGAGAAGGAATGTGCCTAGATATAACAAAGGTCATATAAGACAGACCTGTAGCCAATAGTGCAGTAAATAGAGTAAAACTAAGAGTGTTTCTCTAAAATCAGGGATGAAACAAGGTTTCCCACTATCACGACACCACAGTTTAATGTAGAGCCCCACATCTTAGCTGGAGCAATAAGAAAAGATAAAGAATGGAAAGAGATGTAAAGGTCAAAGAAGAAGCTGAGTTATCACTATTTGCAGATGACATGATCCTACAGTCAAAACCTCTACCACAAAGGCTCTATGAGAAAATTTTTAAATCTAATTGAAAGAATTAATGTAGAAAAAGAAATTTCCAATTTCCTAGGCAAGCAAGAATGTGATGAGCTAGTCTCAGAATCACATTACCTCACTCCAACTCAAGGATTCCCAAAAAGGCAAAGGACGTGTATGTCCAGGCCAGATACTGGGACTTCTCCCCACCCTAGGAATTCAAAGGAAACACACTCATCCCCAGGTTTCCGGGTAAAGCCACGAGTACATGCTGCTATGCTTGTCACCACCGAACCCCACCCCATTCCCTTTGTGCCTAAACTTGCACCAATGAGTTTAAAAGTGAAGTGTATAGCAATTAGTTAGGTGAACACTTCACTACCTCAACACCTCCTTACAAAAACGTATAAAAAGTCTGTGCCCTGTGTGCTCAGGGTGTCTCTCCCTTTCCGTTATGGGCGACCCCAGCGCGCTGGAATAAAATCCTCTTGCAGTTTGCACGATCTTGTTGTCAGCGTGGTCTCCTGACTGGGGTCATCTTCCGAGTGGGAGTTTTGTCCCAACATCTGGGGGCTCCTCCAGGATGCATGACCCCACTCCGGAGATCCCCCTCGCAGCAGGTCGGAGGAATCGCTGGAGCCGGTCAGTCAGTCCTTTGTTCTCTGTTGTCTGTTTAAGTGAGCGGCTGTGTAAGCAAGATCACCTATAGTGGAATTAGGCTCTTCCGGAGGACCAAGGAGGTGGGCAGACGTGCCAGCACACTCCTGGTCAGGGTCACAGGGGACGCCCCAAGACCCTCAGTGAGTCAGTGAAGTTTTTCGTGCGCTTCTATTAGGTGTCTTTTGTCAGTGAAGTTTCCGTGCGCTTCTATTAGGTGTCGTTTGTCAATGAAGTTTTTCATATCCTGGGTGGGTCTGCCTCATTGTCTCTGGAGTGTTCTTTGCCCTCCCAGACTTCACTGGGACCGGGGTTGGAGGTCAGCCCGAGTATATCTGTGTCTGTTTTACTTTCTGTTTGGAGTGTTTACTTGATCTGTTTCTTTTTCTATTTGATTTGTGTTCACTGTGTCTGTATAGGGGGAGAGGCCCCCGGTGGGTTAAAGTCCCACTGAACTGTAGAGGAGACCGTGAGGCTCCTCTACCTGTGGGGTTCAAGGCCCCCGGTGGGTTAAAGTCCCACTGAACTGTAGAAGAGACCGTGACTCCTCTACCTGTTGGGGTCCAAGGCCCCCCAGTGGGGTTAGAGTCCCACTGTGTCTGGATGGTGAGGTCCAAAAGATTATCACCAGGAACTGCTGCTGTGACATTTGTGTGTGTTGTGTTGTCTAATCGTCTTGTTTTATTTTTTGTTTTCACTTTTCTTAGTATCTGACTGATGTCTTTTCTCTCTGACGATTCTAACATGGGACAGACTATTTCCACCCCCCAATCTCTGACTCTAGATCACTGGACTGAAGTCAAGGCGAGAGAACAAAATCTGTCTGTAGATGTCAGAAAAAGAGAGTGGCAGGTGGGGAAAGAACTCAAAATCTAAATGTTGAAATTAAGAAAGGAAAATCCATCACTCCCTGTTCTGATAAATGGCTCACTTTCAAGGCCAGCAGATGTGTGTTTTAAACTGTCTTCTTTTTAATTTACCTAATAACACCTCTATTTTAATTCTAAAGCAACTAAGGAAAGAAAGCTCTGCCCCCTGTACTGGAGGGCCAGAAGAACTGTCTGTCATTTTTTGCTGTGTCTATGATGATCTCTTTTAAGAGTTACTTTAAGTGTTTTGACTTGTTTAGTTATCTGGGTTTCCCATGATATGTGTGTTTTATATTTCAAAATAACAAAGCTATGGCACTTCAATTATTGCGCGCTTATAATTACATTTGGTTTTGTTTTGACTCTTATTTATTTGGCATACTCAATTTAAATGCACGTGCACACTTAAGAACAACATAAAAGGCTGAGTACGTACTGACCAGAATATTTGTCTTATTTTAATTTTTATGAAGCTTCACAAGAGATGGTACTGTGTTTTTACCTAGGAAAGTTTGTTTTCATATGTGTAATGTTAACACATCTAACAGCCAGAAAGGAAAACTGATTTCTGAGAATTCATTGGAATTTCTTCATTCTCCGGTAGTATGAGCTCCCTTTCTTGAGGACAAATCTGCTTTCTAATTCCCTGTTCCAGGTGTACTCCTGTGTTCTGCTATATAATGATTTTTAAGATGAGGTCTACTGCCTCTTTTAAAGGACATTTCTTATAGAATAAATAATGTGAAAACAGCAGGAAGCCATCAAATAAGAAAAAAATATATATAAATACTTAGTTGTAAAGAAGGTTTAATAGAAGGTTTATAAAATAAGATATGTTACTTAGAAGGTTAAAGTATGAGCAGGAGATTTATGAGTGGTTACTTACAAAGAACGTTTAAAGTAGTTGTGAAGGTTTGTGGAATGTTAGGGTTATGAGAAGACGACTGAAATTAGAGATGTGGTTAAAAGAAATGTCATGCATTATGCCTTTCCATATTAAAAAGAAAAAGCATTGAGCCTCAGAAATTAAAAATTAAGAATAGCTTCATGTATTCAATGTATTTCAATGTGTTTTGATAAATAAGAATTGGTTACTAGGACCTGCAGCAGCCCTGGCAGGGCCTCATCCGCTCCCTGGGAAATGGGTTCCCACAGAGCAGGGCTCTGCTCAGCATCAGACCAACAGGAGAACCGAGCCCTGCCCAATGATGCCACCTCAGCTGCAGCTTGGAGCCGACTCAAGGCAGCTGTTAAACCAACCTTGCTCACCTTTTGGAGCAGGCCTCTCCTGGAGGGTGAGGAAAAGGGCACCTGAAAATTGTGGGGGGGGGATGTTTAACCTCTGTATGAATGTGTGAGTGAGTGTCGGCCTGAGGTGGGAAACCTGTAACACCTCTGGCTCGAGTTTGTAGTCCCATGGCGAGATCCCTAGATCTCTTAAAGCCACGGGATTGATTGGGCCAGGTCTTGCTTTTCATGGTGATAACATACAGTCTAGGGTGGGATCGGATTAGAATCCGATCGCAAGTCACGAAACTGCTGAACCCCACTATGGCCAAGTAGTTATCACCCATGACTCTGCAAAGAGTGTGGCCAGGCTGGCACTTGAATGATCTCTCCTGGAGGGATTCCAAACCTTTGTCTGTCTGCGTCGTGTGGTGGGGAATCAATGTGACTCTAGTCTTTGTCTACGTAGTACAGTGGGATCAAGTTGATCTAGCCCTGTTATTCAATGGAAGGGAATTCTTAGAAATGTTTGCCCCAAAAGGAAGACAATGACTTGCTGTTTAAATAGCATAGGGAATACAGGAAGCTTCAGGCATGTATGGAACCATGGATTCTCCCCTTTTAATGTCACGAGTGGGGGCTTGGTGGCGTCAGGTAAGAGCGCTGGTATCCCCCGACCATGCCACGGGCAGTGTCAGTAGATGTCTTTGCTGACAACACTGTGTATATAGTGATTGACAGAACTTGCAAGCCATGCATCCTTTCCTCAAGTCCAGGTTCACTAAACTAAAGCCAAAAGAGAGATTTCCCCTTCCTGTGTCCAGGAACTATATTAAATTTAATATTATCCAACTAGAGAAACAATAGCAAACAAATGACAGAAAGTTAAGGACTACAGAGATCTGTACCAAAAGTACCAGCAAGCAACTCAGGAGAAGCTTTGCCTCCCAATGTCCTCAAGACTAAGGTGAACAGACAGGAATTTCATTTAGCTTCCATGTCAGCAAAAATCCTATCTGGAGGATAGCATCCTCATCTGTAAGGAGGGGTTGGCCACCATCAGGAAGCTTTCATTTCTGTCTTGGAGTAGAATCCTTTATTTCTTTTGTCCTAGACTTTAAAATAAAAACAGGTGACCTAGGACTTAGAGATAGAAAAAGGAAGAAAAAAGAGAAAGAACCAGAAAGCAAAGAAATCAGAACTTGACATTTGCCTTAGGGGATAGATAACCAGGCATCCCAAGCAGATCAACCAGGACCCCTCCTGCAGGGGAAAGGTGGAAAAGATGCTTTGAATATGACCAGACGGACGCTTTGAGACGGTTGTGAGCACAGGAAGCTTTCCTGTGGCGTATGTCCCAAACATGGGAATTTCCACCGGAGGAAAGATGCCCCTGAACCCCAGGGCCCAGGGGTCGAGCACCTTGGTGGAGATCAATATAATGGCCTGAAGCTCATAGCTTCCCTCTGATGGAAAAGGAGTTTGCTTTGATATCCAGCAAAAGAAAGCCCAAAGTGCTAGGTTGAGCATCTCATGAGAACCTTGGGTTTAATGTGCAAATGGGAAGCCTCTTTGTTTCTATGTTAATGGATGAGGGAGCACAAATTTAGGCTCAACTTCCTTCCTAGGCTTTTGTCAACTTTTGATTTTACTAAAATGTTTAAGACCAGGGAAATGACAAGTTCATTGTCACCCACAAAGTAACTACTGAGATTCCTGATATGCTTAATAGTAATGTTTATTTTAGGCATTCCTTTGTTTACATGCCTGAATGCCTGAATATTATAGGTTTAGGCTTAATAGAATAAAATATTTTAGCACTGTTATAAAGTCATCCACGTGGTTCTGGTTTTAGATATACCAAAGATATTAAAAGAGAAAATCGTGGATTGCAGAAAATGCTACATAGCATATAACAAAAGTCTGCAGTTTAAAGACCCTAAATGCTGTATCCTTATCCAACCGTTCTGATGGATAAGATCCCAACCCAATAAGATATTATTTCAAGCAACCATTTTCTGGAGAAAAGACATGGCTTTATTTAGGAGAAATAAAAGGATTCTAACATAAAAGAAATTATTCTTTTAATAATTAATTATGTTGCTTAAGCTCATGCTGGGACTTATGAAATGTTGGGCACACGTATAGTTAATTGTAAAATGTGTTCCTTGCTGAAATCAAAAGGAGCTCAATCCCTCTCTGTATATTTAAAAAAAAATTTTGCAGTCTCTGTTACAACCATGTGGGCTCAGCCTCTTGGTGGTGGAGCATTATAGACTGGCTAGGTTTGGGACTCCAGGTGTTAGGGTAAGACTCCATTAGTAAGCCAAAGCTGGCTTTTCATTTGAATCAGAGGAAGGGGCCTAAGATAATGCTCAGGGATCTGTAGAATTTTCCATGTAAGGCATATGTTCTTTTACACTCCTTTAGAACGTGACCTTGGAGACTCCCAGCTGCCAAAAAGAAAAGGGGGGGGGGTCTCCAGTATGTAGATTGCTTCTGGCTCTTACACCACAAACATGATGAGTTATTTGGTTTATCCCATGTGCCTTCCCAGTTACAATGGTTTATGTTGTAGGCTTAAGTTATCTGTTTTGTCTCCTTTAGACGACCTTAAAATAATAAAGTCATCTGTCAAAGACCTGGACTATCCCAGCATCACATAGATGAGGACATCAGACCACTTCATCTCCACCATCCGACTCAGCAGGAAGCAGTCAGCAAGAATCATCGACCCTTATCCCCAAAATGTCTGAGTCCTCAAATAGGTTTATGGGAAAATGAGGCAGTGATTAGAGCAGCCATGCTGGGATTTGAAGAGACATCCCCCACTGATGGAATCGCCTGAAAGGAACACCCCTGCTGAGGAATGACTCCAATCCTCCCAGAAATTACCACGAGAACTGTAACTGACACTCCATGATTGGAGTGTGCCTAAAGAAAATGGGGGGAATGAAAGAATTAATGTAGAAAAATAAATTTCCAATTTCCTAGGCAAGCAAGAATGGCAAGAATGTGATGAGCTAGTCTCAGAATCACGCTACCTCACCCCCAGCCCAAGAATTCCCAAAAAAGGCAAAGGACGTGTGTGTCCAGGCCAGATACCGGGACCTCCCCCCACCTTGGGAATTCCAAGGGAACACACTCATCCCCAGGTTTTCGGTAAAGCTGTGAGTACGTGCTGCTATGCTCCTCGCCACCAACCCCACCCCATTCCCCTTCGCACCTAAACTTGCACCAATGAGTTTAAAAGTTAAATGTATAAGCCAATTATTTGGCTACACCTCACTACCTCAACACCTCCCTACAAAAACTGTAGGAACTGTCTGTTCCTTTTGTGCTGGGGGTCGTCTCTCCCTCTCCTGTATGGGGCGACCCCAGCGCGCTGGATAATAAAACCTCTTGCAGTTTGCATCGATCTCATTGTCAGCGTGGTCTCCTGAGTCGGGTCACCTCCCAAGTGGGAGTTCTGTCCCAACATACTAACAGACTGTTTAAGATTGATTTTAGAGAAAAATCAATTGTTCTCTTTTCAAAACCTCTCCTAGATAGTAACCTACATTATCATAGTACAAATTTTTCTTTTATTAATTATAATTGCTGTTGTTAAATGTGCTAATGGCATGATTAAATGGTATTTAAAAATTAAGGAGGGGGAAAGGACTTCCTCAGATACGACTTATTTAATTTTTTCCTCCATTTTATTTTTTGTAAAAAAAAGAAATACAGTTAAAAATGGTTTTATAATGGCAGAACACCTTTTGACATACACCTGTTCTAACCAGACTCAGAGCTCCGCTGGAGTCACGGGTATCTTTGTGTTTCTCCATCAACAGGTGGATTCCCAAGCATTTAGTCTGCCCGATAGAAAATCATGTAGAGCTTCCCTGACAAGATCACAGCTCTCAGCCTACAGGAAAAAAGGAGCTGGCATAGATGCAGAACAACTTGCCGAGCCAGATCCTGACGTGGAACCACTAGATGCTCTGATATGTGAAGGAGCCAGAATAGTCCAAGAGTCTCAACAACCAGTGACCCCTAGGCATCCCTTCTTGGCTATTCTCACACTGCTCTATTCCTCAACATCCTAGACCTCCCTGGCTGAATTCATCCACAAACTGGACTTTAAAGGTTAACTGCTACTCACCATATGCTAAGACTTTATTTTTCGATTTAAAAATTCACTGCTGTATATGTTGGACCCTGAGACCCTCGCCCTAAAATTCACAAAGCAGGCTGGTTCAGGCCCACAGTATAGCCCTGTTTGTAGTCATTCAGGCATCCATTGTTTATAGCCATCCAAGCATCCATGTTAGTCATTGCTTAAAACTATGTACAGCCTTGAGCTTTTACAGGTATTTCCCCACCCTTAAGACCTCCAGCCCTTCAGTTCTGGAAAAGCAAGTTTGCCCAAAGGGAATTCCATCAATGGATGTCACCCAGAATGAACAGCCTGTGGTTAAGCAGGTGGACTGGAAAGATCACCAAGAGCCAACTCCACCCGAGCTCTTGCCGACCAATGACTGTAAAGGTCATAGAAAATTCCTCAGCTAAGCAACCCCCCCTACCCAAGACCCCTTAAAAACCCCTTGCCCGAGCTGTCGGGGCCGCTTCAGTCTCTCCTGCGTGAGAGGTTGCTGGAGCCGCCCGGCGCGTCGTTAAATAAACTCATGCTATTGCAGCGAGAAGGGTCTTGGTTTTCTCTCGGTGGCCTCGTTCCCTGACTGAAAGACGGGATCTTTCATTTTGGGGGGCTCATCTCGGGATCGGACCCCCGAGAGATTGCCCCAAACCGGCCTCGGAGGTTGTGAGCGCTCCTGTCTGTGTTTACTTGTGCTTTGTTAAGTCTGTGTCTGTTTGTGTTTGCTGTTTGTTTCCTCTTATGAGGTTTAGGGCGGTCCGAAACTGCGAGACAGACGTGTCATATCGCAGAGACCGTGAGGGTCCCGGAGGACGCTCTGGACCTCTGTAGGGGAAGGACAGAAGTGTCTGTTCCCCATTGGTTTGTCTAATCTGCTGTCCGTAGTTTGTCTAATCTGCAGTCTGTAGTTTGTCTGATCTGCAGTCTGCGGTATTTGTGTCTTGTCTATCTGTCTTGAATCACTAAAAGGATATTAGGAAAAGAACCCAAAATCTGAGTGTTGAGGTAGAAAATTTTGCCTGTGATGATAAAGAGTTACTTCAAATGTTCTAACTTGATTGGTTACTGGATTTCTTAATATGTGGATTTTATGTTTCAAAATAACAAGCTGTGGCCACTATAAATTTCATTTGCGCTTATGATCACATTTTGGTTTTTGACTCTGTTTACTATTTGGCATGCTCAATTTAAATGCACGTGCACACTTAGGAATAAATCATTTTGATAATGTTAAAAGGCCTGAGTACGTACTGACCAAAAATATCTTGTTTTATCTTGAAGCTTCACAAAAAGTGGGCATTGTGTTTTTACCTAGGATCTGGTAACATCACTTTGTAGTTCCTTTAAAAGTTTGTTTCCCATGAGTAATACCAACATATCTAACAGCCAGAAAGGAAAACTGATTTCTGAAAAATTCATTGGAATTCCTTCATTCTCCTGGTATGTACGAGTTCCCTTTCTTGGGGACAAATCTGCTTTCTTAATTCCCTGTTCCCAGGTGTACTCCTGTGTTCTGCTATATATGATTTTTAAGATAAGGTCTAATGCCTTTTTAAAGGATTATTCTTACAGGACAACTAATGTGAAAACAGCAGGAAACCATCAATAGAAAGAAATATAGTATGTACGTACGTAGAAAGAAGGTTTTGGGATGAGATATGTTACTTAGAAAGTTAAAGTATGTGCAGGAGGTTTATGAGTTGGTTACTTAAAAAGATGTTAAAGTATGTTGTGAAGGTTGTTTGGGATGTTAGAGTTGAGAGGACTGAAAATAAGAGATGATGGTTAAAGAAAATATTATTGTGTATGTTTCTTCCATGTTATAAAGAAAGATATTGAACCTCAGAAATTAGAAATTAAGAATAAGCTTCATGATACTCAAATGTATTTCAGTTGTCTGTTTAAAGCAGAAAATTGGTTTATCCTGAAATCCCAACTTCTCAAGGACAGTAGGAAGCTTATCAGTGGGGTCATAAGTGAAAACTGGAGAAGTCTGAGACCAGGGCCCTCCCTGCCCCCAGGGAGGTGGCCAGCCAGAGAAGCTGAGACCCCGCCTCAGCTGCCGCTTGGAACAGACTCAAGGCCAGTAGGGGGTTTCTCTAAATCTTGGACTTACGGTAAAAGAGACTGTGCTAAACCAACCTCTGCTCACCTTTGGAGCAGGCCTCTCTTGGAGGGGGGAGGAAAGGGCACCTGCAAATGGGGAGGGAATGTTTTAACCTCTGTATGAATGTGTGAGTGAGTGTCGGCCTGAGGTGGGAAACCTGTAACACCTCTGGCTCGAGTTTGTAGTCCCACGGCGAGATCCCTAAGATCTCTTAAAGCCACGGGATTCGATTGGGCCAGTTCTGCGGTTCCATGGTGAAACATACGGTCTAGGGTGGGATCGGATTAGAATCCGATCGCAAGTCACGAACCGCTGAACCCAATATGGCCAAGTTATCACCATGACTCTGCAAAGAGTGTGGCCAGACTGGTACTGAATGATCTCTCCTGGAGGGATTCCCAACCTTTGTTGTCTGCGTCATGTGGTGGGGATCAATGTGACTCTAGCTCTTGGTCTACGTAGTAGTGGGGATCAATGTAACTTTAGTCTGTTAGTAATGGAAGGGAATTCCTAAAAATGTTGCCTGAAGGAAAGTGTTTCAAGTCTGAGACAATGAATATGCTGTTTAAATAGCATAGGAATAAGAGGAAGCTTCAGGCATGTGTGGACCATGGACTCTCCCCTTTTAGTGTCATCGGTGGGGCTCTGGTGGCATGGGTGGAGTGCTGGCCTCCCCGGACCCCAACGGGCAGTGTCAGTGGATGTTTTGCTGACAACACTGTATTAGTGATTATCAGAACTCTGCTAAGCCACGGTCCTTTCCTCAAGTCCAGGTTCAAATTGAAGCCAAAAGAGAGAGATTTCCCCTTCCTGTGGCCAGGGACTATCTAGAAATTGTGAATGCTTAGTTCTTACCAACCTAAAAGAGGGTCAAGTCATAGCATATTCTCAGACATGCCCTGTATACATCTTAGACAAGAGTGATCCCAGGAAGATCTTAAGTATACTACCCCCAACTAGACAAACAAATGCCAGAAAGTTGAGAGACTATAGAGCTGGACCAAAAGTACCAGCTAGTAATTCAGGAAAAGCTTTGCCTCCCATGCCCTCAAGACTAAGGTGAAACAGACAGGAATTTCATTTAGCTTCCATGTCAGCCAAAGCCCTCATCTGTCAGGGGGAAGTAAACTCCATGTGGGGGACAACAGGGCTCTCATCTGTTGAGGGAAATAGGTCCCCATCATCTGTAAGGGAGAGGTTGGCACACATCAGGAAGCTTTCATTTCGTCTTGGAGGTAGAATCCTTTGTTTCTGTTTGTCTAGGATTTTAAAAATAGTGACCTAGGACTTAGTATAGAAAGAAAAAGAAAAGAAAGAAGAACCAGAAAGCAAAGAAATCAGAACTGACATTTGCCTTAGGGGATAGGTTAAACAGGCACCCCAAGCAGATCAACCCAGGAACCCTCCGACAGGGGAAAGGTGGAAAAAGATGCTTCGAATATGACCAGACTGGGCGCTTTGAGACTGTTGTGAGCACAGAAAGCTTTCATGTGGCCCATGTCCCAACTATGGGAATCTCCACTGGAGGAAGATTGCCCCCTGAACCCCAGGGCCCAGGGGTCGAGCGAGCTCTCTGGTGGGACCAATGAAATGGCCTGAAGCTCTTAGCTTCCCTCGATGGGAAAAAGGAGTTTGCCACTGATATCCAGCAAAAGGAAGCCCAAAAGTGCCAGGTTGAGCATCTGTGAGAAACCTTGGGTTTAACATGCAAATGGGAGCCTCTTTGCTTCTATGTTAATAGACAAGGGAGCACAAATTTAGTGCTCAACTTCCTTCCTAGGCTTTTGTCAACTTTGATTTACTAAATGTTAAGATCAAGAAATGACAGGCTCATTGCACTCACAAAGTAACTACTGAGATTCCTTATGTGCTTAATAGTGATGCTTTTTAGGCATTCCTTTGTTTACATGCCTGAGTGCCCGAATATCAAGGTTTAGGCTTAATGAAAAAATATTTTAGCACTGTTTATAAGTCATCCATGTGGCTTGGTTTAGACGCACCAAAGGTATTAGAAGAGAAAATCATGGATTACAGAAAATGCCAGATAGCATGTAACAAAAGTCTGCAGTTTAAGACCTAAATGCTGCATCCTTATCCAACCATTCTGATGGAAAAGATTCCAACTGATAAGTATTATTTCAAGGAAACATTTTCTGGAGAAAAGACATGGCTTTATTTAGGAGAAATAAATATAAAAATTGTCAGGTCTTGGTGTTTCTTCCCAGTTCAGGCAAAGCCTGTTCCCTGGGGAAGGTCACTGTAACCCCATGGGCAGGTGCTAGAAATTTCTTGGTATGTACAATAACGTCCAGGGACGGTGCTAAACATTCTTTCTAGGTAATTTACGTTTTGCCCCGGGCTGGCGTGAGCCCCCAGGCCGAGCCCGCCGGGACCCCTTCTACCCCTGCCGCACCCCTCTCCACCCTGGCCACAGGGGTTTGGGCTCCGTGGTTGTTGACCTCCTCTACTAGAGAGATAAATAAGAAAACTGGAGTGGTGTTTGACGCCAGCTTGTTCCTGCTGCTTTCCTGACGGTATTCAGCATCGTGAGTGTGACGGCCTACATTGCCTTGGCCCGCTCTCTGTGACTATCAGCTTTAGAAGGCATGATCCAAGCAATCCAGAAATCAGATAAAGGCCACCCATTCAGGGCATATTTGGAATCTAATGTTGCTAGATCGAGGAATTGATTCTGCTTCAGTCATGTGAAATGCACCATAAAAAGAATTCAGGTGCCTTTCTTAGTTGATGATTAGTTGATCCTCTGAAGTTTGCAGTGTTATATGGGTGTTTACTTATGTTGGTGCTTGCTCAATGGTCTGACACCACTGATTTTAGCTGATTTCACTCGTCAGTATTCCTGTTATTTATGACTGACATCCCAAGTGCAGATAGATCATTACCTAGGACTTGCAAGCAAGAATGTTAAAGATGCTATGCCTAAAATCCAAGCAAAATTCCTGGATTGAAGACGAAAGCAGAAAATGAAAAGATGCTATCATAGGAAAAATTATTCTTTTAATAATTATATTGCTTAAGCTCATGCTGGGACTTATAAAATGTTGGGGACACATATAGTTAATTGTAAATATGTTCCTTACTGAAATCAAAAGGAGCTCAATCTTTCTCTGTATATTAAAAAAAAATGCAGTCTCTGTTACAAGTTGTGGGCTCAGCCTCTTGGCTATCTGGTGCAGCATTATAGACGGCTAGATTTGCAAATACTGAGAGAATATTTCGTTAGGTGCCATTGTCCTCAAGCAAAGGAAGGTTCTTGGAAAAAATGTCCTTCCTAAAAGTAAAGCTGTCACAGAAGTTTCAGTAAACAGGTCCAGATTCACTAAGCCAAGAGTTGTTTTGTTCTCCATTCTGTTGACTCTTGCCTCACCTGATCCAGGGGAGCCCTAGTTTCGAGGGCTGCAGCTCTGGCCTGAGGCACCCAAGAAAGACAGTTATGCTATAGATAAACCAGAGACATGGTTGGCGAAAAGTTTAATAAAGTTTTTCCCTTGTCCTAAAAGGTTGCCTAAAGTTAAACTCAGTGCTTGACGAGGGAAAAAGCAATGGCAAACTTAAGGAGTAAACTAGGAAAACAGCAAAAACTCAGATGTAGTCCAGAGCAGCTCCATTAGCTAATCAATGCTGGCTTTCATTTAGATCAGAGAAATGGTGCTACATCCCTTTGGTCCCCCAAAAGAAAAAGACTTATGTTGCTATTTTTCAGAATAAAAAAGGAGGATAATTTAGATTGCTCTGTACAAGTAATCAGTTCGCATTGTTTTGGACAGGTTTTAAATATGATCTACAGTAGCCAGAGGAAAAAGGTCTCCTTGGCTTTTACACCTTGTAAATGTGTTCTTTTACTAACTCCTGCTTGCTTGTACCCAAGCAAGACTGCTGAGCTTGTTCGGTTTATCTCATGTGCCTTCCCAATTACATGTCTGGTCTTTATAGATTTTGGAGACTTCAATTGGGCATGTGT
>JALPQD010000421.1:1876003-1900196 GCA_023101885.1 Typhlomys cinereus | reverse complement strand
ATATGGATGCACATGTATACACATACACCACGCATATGCATACTCATATCACACACATATACACATACATATACACACACACCACATATACATACATATCCCTCACACACACACACACACACACACACACACACACACACACACAGAATCAGTGACAAAGACACATTCTAGAAAAGTCATCCAGAAGTGATCATGTCTTTGGTCTGATGTCAGAATGCACTGACACAAACCTATATCTTTATTTTGTTTCTAGTATTCAACCTGTACATCACCCTGGTATACAAACCTATATATCATGGAGGCGGTTTATGGTGGTTCCCGAATTCACCCGTGGTTCTACACACACACACACACACACACACACACACACACACACATGCACACACATGCACACAAGCACAATTGAATAAATAATAAAAAAACACATAACAAACAATGTAAGCAATTATGAGATAATAGTATTTATGCACCTAAATATCTAAATGTAGAAAAAGTACAGTAAAAATAACAGGTGATGGAATTCTTTGGCTCCATTGTAATCTTAATCTATAATCTTAATCTTAATATATATAATATATAATCTTAATCAATAATCATACACACATAGACACAAATATACTTATCTACTCAGATCTACACATGCTCTGTGTGTGAGCGTGAGCATGTGTGTGTGTAAGAGAGAGAGAGAGAGAAGAGAGTACGAACTTTGTCTGTTGCACATTGGTTTATGAAATCATGGAGTCCATAAGTCCAGCAATCCATTTCTTGAAAGTTATGGAATCGGGAAGCTGGGCTGTAGCCCATTTCAGCTTCAGACCAAAGATGAGGAAAGCCAAGGGCAGGTGGGGGCTCGGGTGGACATTCTGGAGTTCAACACCCCAAGTACCAGGAGTCCTAACATCTGTGGATGTCCCAGCTTCGCAAGTGAGACTGAACTCACTCTTCCTGTGGTTCTGTTCTGTCTGGATCCTCAGTGGGTTGGGATGGTGTCGCCCACACAGCTGTGGTTGCTGGCTCATCCTGACTCAGCCTAATTGCAAACACTAATGTTCTGCAAAGACACCATCACACCCCCAACCCCCATCCCCAAACCATGTAGTATCAGCTACTTAGGCTTTCTTTGGCTTCAGTCCAGTTGGCTCTGGAAATGAAGCATCTTAGAAGATGATCACCTATATTTTGCTTGCAGATTTCTTCCTCAGAGCAGGGCATGAAGGAAGTGACGAAGCTGGTGGGTACTTACCCCCATGGCTACATGATGTGGATGGGTCCCATGGTCCCCATCATCAATCTGTGCCACCCTGACCTGGTCCGATCGGTTCTCAGTGCCTCAGGTACCTATGGGAAGCTGGTGGGTAGATGTATATCCAACGGGAGGGCTTTGGGTTCCCACGCCTATGATTCTGTGTGGTTCCTACAACAATGAGCCCTCCTCCTTCCCTCTTTTCTCTCATCCCCTCCTTCCCTTTGAAAATTCTCCAGTTACCACATCTCTCTTTTCTTCTACCATCACCCCTCACCCACCTTGGTCGTGGTGTTTTACTTTTTCATTTTGCGCATGTACATGCTCAGGCATATGCCTATGTACAAAAAGGCACTTGGGTGCGTGTGTCTGTAGAGGCCCAAGAGTGACACTGGGATCTTCCTGGATTGCTCTATCTCCTTATGGCTTTGCTCTGAGGTTTCCCAGACTCTGCCTTCCAGGGGCCAGAATTACAGGTCACTTCCAATATCTACCTAGTATTTTTTTTCTGTGGGAATCTGTGGATTGGAACTCAGATCCTTTTGTTTTCAAGACAAAGGCTTTAACCCCTGATCCATCTTTCCAGTCCTATTTGTTTCTTCATTTTGAACTCCCTAAATACTCTGCTGGTTTGAACCTTCTGTCCAATCCTATTTGTTGGTTCAATTGCCATTCGGTCCAGACACCAGGAGTATCCCCTAGAACATTCCACTTCAGCCTGGTGTCCCAATGCTGATCTGCCCCAAAGGTAATCTGTTGAGTGCAGAGATCAGAGAAGGTGGTGTTCAGGTACAGTTGGATCCAGCTGTCTAACACAATGCCACTGGGAATCTGTCTCCATCTCTTACATTCACCTTCCTTTGCATCGTTATTCTTACCTCAGGCAGATCTTGCTTCAGAGTTAAAAGGATGAATCTTAGAAGTCTCAGATCCACAGGAGAATCCACCTTTCCCCTAGAGTCCTCATGAATGGCCTTTGATTCACTTAATGATTCTTGGCAGATTCTCAAAGGAAAGTCTTCGTTAAGCCTCCGGAACTCTGATTGCCCTATCCTGTAGGGCATGGAGTTCTCCAAGCTCTTGTTTGGTGAACACAAAGCAGTCAAATGTGTGTGTTTGGGGGGTGGGTGAGTGTTTACATCCTCACAGAGGCTAACAAGGCACTGGGCAAACTTCTCAGCGCTTCCTCTGAGTCCCTGTCCTGCATATTTCTTTTAGCAGAACAGGTGAGCAAGCATTAGGTTCTCTTTGATCTTCTCCAGATTCTGAGCTGGAAGGAAATTCTCTTTTATCTCAGGTGTAAGAGCTCACATTTGCAGATGTGTTCTGCTGGTGGATGAGGCCTGAATGTTATGCCCTTCATCATCATCATCATTGTTATAATTACATGTGCGTTTTGTGTGTACCAGAGAACACTTGAGTGTGTGTGCCTGTGGAGGCCCAAGGGTGACATCAGGAATCATCCTGGATTATTCTACCTCCTTATTGCTTTGCTTTGGGTTTTCCTAAGCTTTAGCTTTCAGGGCTGGAGTTATAGGTTATTGCTATTTTCCACCCAGCCTATTTAACCTGTCTGAATCCCAAACACCATTTTAACCTGGAGATATGAACTACTCAGGTCTTATTGCTTGTGAGGCAAAGGTATTAAATGCTGAGCCATCTCCCCATCCTTGAATCTTATGCCCCTCTTTCAGGAAGCTCTCTGAGACAGACACTTCACTGGTTCCCAGTTTCTACATCCCTGATTTCTCTCTTTGATGTATGCAGTACCTAGTTGCCCCTGGGGAGCCGACAAGGATGGTCAAGTTGGGCTTGACTTTTAACATAGACATTTGAAGCATGTCAGGTTTTTGAGAGATTGCCTTTTTCTCCTGCTGGTGATATCTGAAGTCTGTTCGGGGGCTTCTCTGAGTTCTGGGACTCAAGGTCATATTGAGAAATGATTGAGACATCATCTGACTCTCATCTAAGGAAGCACTTAGTAGGTGCATTCACATGACATCAGTGGCTCAATTTAGTCACATCTGTGTCACATTTGCCATATATTTGCAATATGTATAAAACATATACCACACATGTTATATAATTACATTATAGTATATATTATATTACACATATAATACACTGCATATATTATATGAATGTATATTAATATATTAATGTATAAAATGCAGTAATATGCATATAATACACATAATATAATGTATAAAATATAACATTAATACATGATATATCACACATATACTATATCACATATATAATATATTACATATGTAATATTATATGTCCCATATGTTATATATATATATATAATATTTATATATATGCCTTGTGGCTTGATTCAGGCAGTCCTTAAACTCAGGGTTCTTCTGTCTCAAGCTCTTGAATTCTGGGATTGTAGGACCAGCACCCAGGGTAATGGGCCTGGTTTGAGTCCTGTTGGAGGTCTGTCTTTGGAACACACTGAGGCTGGTCAGAACATCTCTATTTCATGTTCACAGTGTCACATCAGGACCTGGGCATGCATGCTGAGGTCATGCTGTGTCCATTTCGTGTGTCCCACATCTGTTTCAGGAGATGTCAGGGAGTGTGCAGGGCTGCATGGGGAGCCCTACATCCCTGCAGAGGTCTGTAGAGTGTTGTGCTGGGCTCAACGGTGGCCGACGTGATAGTTTGTGTAAAAGCTGTGGAAAGATGTGTTGTTTCCCTCTGTTGCTGCTATTTGGACTGTTTCTCTTTTTCTTCCTCTTTTGTGATTCTTCTACCCTTGGCTTCCGTTTGGATGCACTGAGTTGAGAGGGAAACGGTAGACTCTTAACTGGTGGGACCATTTCTTTGCCATCTCCTGTCCCCTCACACTACCATGACCCCTGGTGGTCCTTGTTCATTCAGCTGCAGTTGCCTTGAAGGACGTGGTCTTCTACACCTTCCTGAAGCCCTGGCTGGGTGAGTATTATTGGCAGGTGAGGGGACTAAGGAACACCCTTGGGTCTTAGGAGGAAAGTGCTGCCTTTGATCACTACCCTGGCTGCCCCCCCCAGGGGACGGGCTCTTGGTGAGCGCCGGGGACAAGTGGAGCCGCCACCGTCGCATGCTGACACCAGCCTTCCACTTCAACATCCTGAAGCCCTACGTGAAGATCTTCAACGACAGCACAAATATCATGCACGTGAGTCCTGGGCAGCTAGGATCATGACATCTGCTCCCAACCCTGGTTGTCCCTGGGGTTGAATACCTAGTTCTGTAGAGGTTCATCCAGATGGTTGGGTTAGGTAGTGAAGCGAGCAGTTCACGGAGCCCAGGATCTAATACAGTCCCTGACCGTTTCTCTGGACAGGCCAAGTGGCGGCGCTTGATCTCAGAGGGCCAAACCAGCCTGGACATGTTCCAGCACGTCAGCCTCATGACCCTGGACAGTCTGCAGAAATGCGTCTTCAGCTTCGACAGCCACTGTCAGGAGTGAGTCCTTGGCCCGGGGACGGGAACCTGGGGGCAAGAAGTGCGGAAGAGTGGGGAGAAGAGCGGGAGCGGAGGGCAACCCCTGGACGAGCTGGTTCAAACCGGCACTGAAGATCCTATGAGGGTGAGGCAGAAAAATTTAAACTGTTAAGTTACTGATAAACATAAGTGGAGATGGAAAATTATTGAGTCCCTGAGATATCCTCCACTCCCCTATGACTTGCACCTGCCTTATCATTTGATAAGATTCAAGGTCGTGGGTCAGTCTACAATCAACCTGCCCTGCTGACACTTAGTAACCTTTGAGTCTGCTTCTGGAAAGTTCTGTTTGGAGTTTCCACCTTTGCCCTGCTTTAGTATAAAATGAAACTACAAACTAATCGCCCAGACCACTGGTGGGGGGAAAAAATTCTCTCTTTCACCTTAATTAGGGTCTAAGGAATTAGTCTAGAGAATTCCTGCAACAAGGGGAGCAGGCAAGTGGTCTTTACAGGAGTACAGCTGTCTGGATAAAGAAATGTGGAGGCCAGTGAGCAGAGCATGTGGGATCAGAAATGGGGAGATACTTTGGAAGTGAAGTTGGAGGAATCAGTAATAGCGTGAGGACAACAAATGGTCATCAAAGAAGTGAGGTTAGCTTGAGTCTCCATGGCAACCATAAAGAAGTTTGAGCCTGTGTTAGTCAGATTTTCATTAATGTGACAAAATAGCTGAGACAATCAACCTGAAATGACAAAAAAACTTATTTGGGCTTGTGGTCTCAGAAGCTTTGGTCAAGCTTGATTGGTTCTATTATTCTGAGCATGTGACAAGATGATGCATCTCATCTGGGAGTTCATGATCAATGAGGTGGGAAACCTCATGGTATCCAAAAAGGAGGGAGAGAGAGAGAGAGAGAGAGAAAGAGAGAATCTCTAATGATCTAACTTACTTCCCTAGATCCAACATCTTCAGTTGGAGTTGTTTTATGTATGTAGAGGTATGTGTGTGTGTATCAGAGGGCACTGTATGTCCCTGTGGAGGCTCAAGAGCAACTTTGGAATCATCCTGGATTGCTTCTATCTCATTTTTGCTTTTCTCTGGGATTTCCCAGGCTCTGCTCACCAGGGCCAGAAGTGCAGATGTGAGCTGAAGTTAGACCTTCTGTTTGCAAGTCCGAGTCTTAATCTTTGAGCTATCTCTCCAGCCTACCCCCTAACTCCTGGACATTTTTTTTTTTTTATGTGAAATCTGAACTCATGTCCTTTTGCTTGGTAGGCAAAGGCTTTAACCACTGAGCGATCTTCCCAGGCCCCTCCTAAGACTTCTCAGTTGTTTACTTCTGGAGTCTGTGAGTCTTATGCTTCTTCGAGGAGGGACTATTTCAATTCAGAGGAAACTGTATACACACATACACACAAAGACTAGCAAGGGAGTTGAGCCATGGACCTGTTGAAAGAGAGCAAGGTCCAAGCCAAGTTAGACAGTTTCAGAAGAAATTGAAAGACTGAATCTGAAAGGAGAGGGGTATGCTGTGTACACTGTGCTCTGGGGGGGTCCTAGGTCACAAAGGTGTGTCAACAAAGAGAAAAGATTGTAGGGAATTGAGTCTCAAGTCTCAGCCCACTCTGGATGTATGGATAGCCATTACTAACTCCTCCATTATCCATGGGTGGCAGCCTATAGGAAGGACCTTGGGGAATTTGCCCATGTGAAACCCTTGCCTACTCTCTGCTCCAACCCTGCAGGAAGCCCAGTGACTACATTGCCGCCATCTTAGAGCTCAGCGCCCTGGTGTCGAAGAGGAACAAGCAGCCCCTGCTGCACATGGATCTTCTGTACAAACTGACTCCAGATGGGCTGCGTTTCCGCAAGGCCTGTCACCTGGTGCACGACTTCACGGATGCTGTCATCCAGGAGCGGCGCCGCACCCTCCCCGATGAGAACTTGGATGACTTCCTCAAGACCAAGGCCAAGTCTAAGACCCTGGACTTCATCGATGTGCTGCTACTGAGTAAGGTGGGGCTCCATGAGAGCAGAGAATGGATTTCATGGCAAATGTCTAGTAACAGAAGCATAATGCAGATTGGAGCCCTTGGAGCTCATGGGAGGTGCTTATGGATGGGAGGGGACATGCTATCCACAGATATATTGCAGAGCCTGGAATGCTGACTACAGGGGGATTGCTGGCTGAGAACCTTTGAAAAGCTGTATGTAAAGCAAACACATTAAGGCATGGCATTTATATCCATCCCTATCAGTTGCAATTTGTCTGAATGTTGCTGGTAATTCATGACTGGGGTTTTAGGGAACCAAGGGGGCTTGTATGCTTTCTTCACAACTCGACTGGAGGTTATAGCAGGAGCGCTCATCCTGACACCAGGAGCTGAGGGAACTGGCTACAATGTATCCATGGGGATTGCTGAGAGAGGAGCAAGCCTCACTTGCCAAACTGCAAGTGTGTTTATGTATGCTAAAGAACCCCACCTTATTAAACCAGCTTCTCCCACCTTATCTATCTGCCCAGGCAGTGTGGTCCCACCCACCGTGGGCTGGGTCTCCTCCACATCAGACAAGCTCCAACCAGATTGCTTTCCTTAACTGCTAATTTTCCACAAATGTGCCCAGAGCTTAGCCTTTAGTTGTCCAGCCGATGCCTATATATCTGACTAGCACAATGTCTGTGTTGACATTGCCAAATTGCCCATGGTAACAACAACAAACAGAGGGTATATGAGAGAAACAATGGCTTCCTATCTCAGTGCTTCCCTTTGCCAGACAATGAAACACCCTACATGTATGTGCAACAGGGCTTACTCCACAGAGGAAGGCTGGTGCATTAACACCTTGTGGCTTATATATAGTAACAGGTTTAACTGGAGTGTGGTACCCTTTAAGGAGATAAACAGAAGCCAAAATGGGAGGAAGGGTGAGAGTTGGAGGGGGGAGAGGACACTGCTCTGGAGTGTAAACAAGTCTTTCTAGGGCAAAGTGAAATTCTTTAGGGTTGCAAAACAAATGACTCCATAGGTCAGAAGATAAGAGTCCCTGGATTTAGCACCTTAGAATGAGAGCAAAGGTTTTTGGAGCAATGCTTGTGCCTCTCACCTCCATGGCCAGTTGCCATGGGAGCATCCTCTGGATCTAGTCTCAAGTCATACTTTCTAAAGATATTCTTCCTCCTGTGGGAACATGTGCACAGGATAGCTGATTCCTTCAATCAAGATCAAATCAGGAATCAGGGCAACCAATCTGAAGTCTTGTGGAGGTGGAGACTCAACTGGTGGTAATCAAAAGGTGCATCACCATGGCAGAATGAGCTTTGAGATCCAGATGGAAGAGGGGTCCTCAGAGATTTTCTCAAGCTTAACACAGGAGTCCTCAGAACTGGGGTGACTTGGGGTCTTGTCTCCAGGATGAAGATGGGAAGGAGCTGTCAGATGAGGACATCCGAGCTGAGGCTGACACCTTCATGTTTGAGGGTGAGGGCCCCCGTTGCAGTTTTGGGGTGTGTGTAGGAGGGAGGGTCCAGAATTCCTCTGTTCCATCCTCCTTCCTTTTCCCCATCCTGGGGGCTCTTCAATGCCTGGGCGCTGTCTATCCGCTGGTGCTGAAGCAGCCCAGGGACCCAAGCCTGCCTGGTTGCCCCCTCAGGCCACGACACCACAGCCAGCGGGCTCTCCTGGATCCTCTACAACCTGGCGAAGCACCCAGAGTACCAGGAGCGCTGCCGGCAGGAGGTGCAGGAGCTGCTGAGGGGCCGGGAGTCTGAGGAGATCGAATGGTAAGCGCGTGGGTCCTTCTGGCCTATTCCAAAGGGGGAAGAAAGCCATTTCTGTTTATTCTGTCATTACTGCTTGATGAGCACAGGACAGAACCCACACAGATGGTTCGGGACCCAGCCTGGTTTGGCAAGCAAAGGGTTGTAGTCTTTGGGGACAGAAAGCAGCTATGTGTCAATGTCAAATGGCAGGTGGTGCCATTTGGTGCATGCTCAGAGAAATGTTACATCCTCCATTCTCTGCTCTCTCTCTAATAGCAGTTTTCCTTCTGTGTTTGCTATTCCTCGGAACCCCAGTTCCTACCTTACTGCCCTGTCCAGGGACTCAAAGACGACACCCAATGATCAGATAATTCAGAAAACCTCCCTAGCAGCTTTTACACTCCACTTTTTAAAATTTGGACATTTTGCATGCATGTATATTTGCATGTGTGTAGGTGTACATATATATGGTGGGGGCAGTAGGCAATAGGGCACTTGGGTGTGTGCACTGGTGGAAACCCAAGGGTAACATCAGGAATCATTCTGGATTGCTCTTCCACTTTATTGCTTTGCCCTGGGTTTTCCTAGGCTCTGCCTTCCAGGGTTGGAATTACCACCATTTTCACCCTGCATTTTTCTCCCCATGGGATCTGGGGATTTGAGCGCAGGTTCTTTTGCTTGAAAGGCAAAAGCTTTAACCACTGACCCATCTCCCTAGTCTGCCCTCCAGTTTCGTGTCCAGGTTCATTTGACCTATGGAGATCTGGTTAGGATCTAAGCAGTCAAATGCCTACCTTCTAAGGAATCTTCTTAGTTGGTGAAAGGACATATCTGTTAGGGGATGGCTTCCCATAACTCTGCTTTTCTAATTCTCACATATTGGACCCATTAGGCCTTATTTTATGAATGAGAGAAAAGATATTATCATGATTTGATTCTGGCTTGGAGCTGCTAGTTTGCTCCTCCTTGGTTAATTGATTGGGTGACTTTAGGGACGACCTGGCCCAGTTGCCCTTCCTGACCATGTGCATCAAAGAGAGTCTGCGGCTGCACCCGCCGGTTACTGCCATCTCCCGCTGCTGTACCCAGGACATTGCGCTTCCGGATGGTCGGGTCATCCCCAAAGGTGACAGAAGTGGAGGCTTCTGGGTGGGTTGCTGGTACATTAAGTGCGGCGTGTTCACCTGAGACTGCCCCCTTCTCTCTCACAGGCGTCATCTGTCTCATTAGTATTTTTGGGACCCATCACAATCCATCTGTGTGGCCGGACCCTGAGGTGCATCCCCACATTTTCCTGCTTCCCAAGGGAGTCCCAGGCGGGAAGTGGAGTTTTATCAGAAAGTCCCATCTCACATTCCCTAGCATGCACGGGGCTCTGTCTTTGGCTGTGCTGGGACATGTCACTCATCCACCCGAGCTCTGCCTCTCCTGCAGGTCTATAACCCCTTGCGCTTTGACCCAGACAACATGAAGGACAGGTCACCGCTGGCTTTTATTCCCTTCTCCGCGGGGCCCAGGTGAGGCTGCAGGGCTTGGACATGATGTGGGAGGATCTGGGCATGATGGGGGGAAAGAGAGGAGATGGTGAAGTCGGGGTTCCGGGGCTCCTTCGTGCAGCTTCTTTGCAGGCTCAGCAAAGAGCCCCCGTGTGCAGAGGTCCCCGGGCGGGCGGCCGCCCTGTGCTCAGCGGCCCTCGGGGCTGCAGGGGCGAGTCGGGCGCCCCGAGCCTCCCCAGCGCGTCCCTCCCGCAGGAACTGCATCGGCCAGACGTTCGCCATGAGCGAGATGAAGGCGGCGCTGGCACTGACGCTGCTGCGCTTCCGCGTCCTGCCCGACGCCACGGAGCCGCGCAGGCAGCCGGAGCTGATCCTGCGCGCGGAGGGCGGGCTGTGGCTGCGGGTGGAGCCGCTCAGCGCGCAGGATGGTGATTGACGGCTGCCGACCCCACCCACCAGCCTGGGCCTGCAGACCCGGTCCACCCGCCTGGGGCGCAGCCCCTGGGCGCCGGCAGGGGGCGTTGGACATTCAGCAGACATAGACTCTTGATTTTTTTTTTTTTTTCCTTCTGGTTGACCAATTTCTCTATGGTGATGGTGTTTTCTCCTTCATTTAAGCTCCATTTAATTCCGGGCAATAAGGAATCAAAAGGAGGTGTCCGAGAGAGAGGTGGGGGGCGAGCAGGAAGGAGGGCAGGTTTGAGGTTCTGATTCTCATATTCCAGCCCTTAGCTGAGTCACATTTGCCATTTTGACCTCCTCTCTAATCTAATACTCCTGTCTTTTCTCACGGGGATTCTTCACTGTTTCTGTGCCTAGTCAGTGACTGTGTGAATTAAACTCAACAAGCCTTGCATTTCCTGTTGTCATCTTTAAGTTGGGGGGTGGGGGGCTCACTAGGTCGCCCTAGGCAGTGTCCAAATCCCAGTCATAGGTGATCCCCGTGCCTCATCCTTGCAAGCAGCTGGAAGGACAGGTAACACCTGCCTATTAGATAGTGTCTGATCACTCAGGAATCCCACAGGACTTTCAGGAGTGCAAAAGTCCTAAGTCAATCTGCCGAGATCATTCAAGAGTTAAGCCTCTGCTTTGAAAGCAGAACGACCTGAGTTCAGATCCCAGATACCACGCAAAAACACCTGAAATGGCAGCAGGAAGGTGGAGCCTGGGGTCAGACGAACATCCAATTAGAAAAAAAAGAATCCTAGTTCTTGGAGGTGGTGATTGGTGGGGTGGAAAAACACTCTCTTTATCATTATGCACAGTGGATATACTTGGATTTCCTACTCCATAGCCGCCCTAAGTGTGAAGACCTTTTAAATGCAGAGTCCACGGCTGATGGTGTCCCTGGCAATTCCAGATTGGTGGAGTTGTAGGATTCTTAGTCACTGTAAAAAAACCCCAGAGGGCAAACAGACCAAAAACCAGAATAAAAATCAACACTTTGAAAGAAGAAAAAATATTTAGTTTACTCACCTAAAAGTCACATTTATTTTTTCTTTCATTTAATTTTCTCAGTATAGAGGCTTTCTTTATTCCAACATATGAAAGTTCTTATTCCAACAGATGAAAGTATAAGACAAAATAAGAAAATATTTCTTCATAATTCAGACATGTTTAAATAGTCACTTAATATTCTCTCTTACACAGGCATAGCTTTGTTTATAGCTATACATTTGCATATGAATATTTACTTTGCTTTTACAAATAGCATAATGCGTGCAATGCCATTTTTAAAGAATTGTTTGTATTAAAGGCATTCATTTTACAAGGCTCCTTTTTATTTCTTTTTAAAACTTTATTTAGTGTGCATGTGTGTGTGTGTGTGTGTGTGTGTGTGTGTGTGTATCAGAGGGCAATGGATGTCCCCATGGAGGCCCAAGGGTGACTTCAGGAATCATCCTGAATTGTTTCCACCTTCTTTTTGCTTCACTCTGGGATTTCTGGGGCTCTGCCCACTAGGGTCCGGAAGTGCAGGCTGCTGCCATTTCTGTGTAGGACCTGGGCTCTGAATTCAGGATCTTCTGCTTGTGAGGCAGAGTCTTAACCCTTGAGCCATCTCTCCAGCCCCTGACTTGCATATACACACAGTGGCATGCAAACCCAGACATACACATCATACGCAAATCCACAACAATAGTAAATTAAATATAATTTGCTTATTTTATTTTTTGCGTATGTATTTTGCATATGGGTGAGTATACATGCATGTGTGTGTACAAGAAGGTACTTGAGTGTATGTGCCTGTGAAGGCCCAAGAGTGACACAGGGAATCATGCTGGTTTGCTCTATCTCCTTATTGCTTTGTTCTGGAATTTCCGAGGCTTTGTGTTTCAAGGTTCGAATTAACAGGCTGCTGCCAGATTGGCTCGGTATTTTTTTAATGTTGGATATAGGGATTTCCACTCAGGTCTTTTTCCTTTCGAAGCAAGGTTTTAAACACCGAACTATATCCCCAGTCCATCAATTAAAATTTAAAAGAATTAGGGAAATGTAGATGAAAACCATGATGTGATGTCATTCTACACCCATTGATTGAACTCTGTAATAGGAAATAGCAGGTGTCGGTGAGGAGAATGTGGATTCTTTGGGACTCTCCTGTATTCCTGATGGGAATGGGAAGTGGTAGACCTGCTATGGAGAACAGCAAGTAAAACAGAATTTTCACAGGATCCTGCAGGTCTGTTGGTATGTGTTGTCATTACTTTGCTTGCTGCTGATAAATTCATAGCAAAATGGTTTATGGGAACAAAGGATTTTATTCTGGTTTATGATTGTCCCATTACAGTTGATAGTCCATCTTGACGGGAGAGCTCATACCAACACCAGGCGCCAAGGGAGGTTATGCATGGGTTCAGTAATATAGACTTCTCACCAAGGCAGACCAGGCTATAGCTGCTGCTGAGCCCCATATCTGTCAGTAGTGAAGATCAACATTAAGAGCTGAGGGAAGAGGCCAAACCATATCCACAGAACTATCAACAGAGGGGTAAACCTCACTCACCAAATATCACATGTGTCTAAGTATGCTGTAGTATGCTAGCTCACTGAACCAGCTAAAGAAGTATGACAGTGAGTTCATGTCCATGGAACTGACTAGTCTTACCAGCTCAGTTCAGGAGCTGAATATCTCAGCATTCCTGATCCAGTGCTGTAGAATCTCCAGCTTTACTAAACCAACTTCCCCCATCTTATCCACCTGCTCAGAGAATAGTCCTACCTACCGTGGGCGGGTTCTTGCCTGAAGACTTGGTCAGGGCTTAATTATTAATTCTTTGCAAATGTTCCAAGACCTCGAGCCTTCAATTGTCAAGTTGACACCTCTGTCTAACTGTGCCAGTGTGCAGTCAGCAAAGTGAAAGCAAGATTTTGAATGTAAATATACCCATTTGAATCTTGAAGGCATCCCCGTGAACAAACATCCCACAGGAAAGATTTAAGGAACAAAGGGTTTATTTTATCTCATGGTTTTAGGGAGAACCGAGTCCATGATGCCAAGTAGGCATCATGGTTAGAGTGTGAGGTGAGTGTTTATTTGTTCAGGATGTGAAATTGAATGGGACATGGAGTGGCATCAGGGGCAAATCTAACTTCAAAGGTTTCATGACTTATTCCCTTCAGCCAGGATCCATGTCCCAAAGGATGCACAGCTTTCCAAACAGCTCCCCAAACTGACAACCGAGTGTTTAATTTTCACATTTCAAATTTGAGCAATAAACAAGTCCTACTCAAAATTGCCAATATGTGGAAAACACAAACACCCATCCACAGATGAATGAACCACAGAGTATGTTCACACAACAAAATGTTTCTCAGCCACAAAATGCATGAAATACTGATACATGCTATAGTCTGACTTGTAGCAAGTTCATGTGACCCAATCCCTCCCCCCCCAAAATAGTATCTTAACTTCTAGATTACAAATAGCAATTCTTCTTGAGTTTAAAATGGAACAATAAATTCAGTTAAATCTCACAAACAAAAGAACCTGAGTTCAGATCCCCAGATTTCATGTAAAATGAAAAAGGTGGCCTGGAATTCTGGACTTGGATAGTGGAGTATAAGAAACCTCAAAACAAATTATTCAACTCAGAATAATTCCTGATGTCACACTTGGGCTTCCACAGCACATAGAATTGTAGGGACTGCTGCTGGCCTTCCCAGAACTCCTTGAACACAGACTAGGCTGGCATGACTCAGTAGTAGTTGAGATTTATCTCCTGCACTTTCACAGTTTCTGGTGACTTTGTTTGTCCTGTGGTCTAATTTCGGAATGGGAAGATGACACCTCACAGCTTAACATGCTTTTTCCCTAAAATTACATTAATTTAAAGTCCACATTGCTCCCGGCAATGCTTGATACTGCTAACTGTATATAATTGCTGATTGTTTGAAAATGCAGTAAATCACATATGTTTTTTATGTACTTCCTGGCATGCTTTCCTTTTTACAATTGCTGACCATTTACAATTGCTGATATTTTTATGTATTTCCTTGCATGCTTTTCTATATTCACTTTTGAGCTTCTTGTTTTGACAAGATTTTGCTGTTCCTTGCTGTTGTCTTTGTGGTTACTGAAGCTGTTGATTCCCTATGTTTAACAAAGCATGTCTAACCCAGAGTAAATTTGTCTCAATATATTTTTAGTCTTTCCAAGAATTCTTCAACCTAGGCCTGGTTTCAATTCCCTCCAATCCCATTCAGAAGCCTGCACTGACTTGTAAGTGCTGGCACTTACACACAGTTCTCTCTACTTCATAGAGTGCCCCCCCCCTCTCTCTGTCTCTCTCTGTCTGTCTCTGTCTGTCTGTCTGTCTGTCTGTCTGTCTGTCTGTCTGTCTCTCTCTCTCTCTCACACACACACACACACAGTTAAGAGCAGCTCTAACCCTGCTTATGTCATTCCACAGCCATTGTGAAGGACTCACGAGGAGTCCTTAACAGGACTCTCCATCCAGCTCCACTTACCTGCTTTTGTCATTGCTACATTGCAATCTCCTTTCCTGGCCCCTCTTAATTCATGATTCTCTGTAACTCTATGAACTAAACTACCTTGTAGTTAACCAAGCAGAACAGCTGGAACTTTGAACAAGACCTCCTCCATTTCCCCCCACTCCCCAACTGAGTCCTGGCCAGAAACGTCATTTCTTAGCTTTCTTGACTGTTTCCTCTGTCTATTCATATTCTCATAAGAATTGAACCTCCACCACATTATACATTATACAGTCTGAAAGAAGCCAGACATTGTGGGTCATATGATTTTTCTTAAATAGTTAAAGTAGACACATCTATAGAGATGGGTAGATGGTAAAAGTTGTGGGGAGATAGAATGAGGAGATACTTGGTGGGAATGGGATGTCTTCATGGGCTCAAGTCACCTCTTGGAAGTAGATAGTGGTGAATGTTGTACAACCTTGTGGATGTACTAAATGTCATTGAACTTCATCTGTACTCTAAAATGGTAGAAATGGGGCATTTCATGCTATGTGACTTTCACCTCAACAAGATGCCATTTAATTACTTGTGTTGGTGCTAGTCAGATACAGGTGTCGACTTGATAATTGAGGACTGAGCTTTGTACACATCTATAAAGAATTTGTCATTAAGACAAGCCCCAAGCAAGCCCACAAGGGATTTTCTAATTAATAGGAGAAGGCCCAGTCCAAGTTAAGTGGGCCCATCCCTGAGGAAGAGTACAAAATAGAGGGAGCTGGCTCAGTAGTTTGGCATATTTTGTCATACTTGGACACACTTGCTCTCTGGCCAGTGAGGTTTGCCCTTCTCTCAGCAATCCCTGTGGATGGGTTGTGGCCAGTTTCCTAGGCTCCTGGTATTGGTATGCACTCTTCTGCCAAGATGATCTAAAAACTGTAATGGACAAATGTAAGCAAGAACAAAACCCCATATTCTCCTAAACTGCTTGGTTGTGAATATATTGGCAACACACAGACAAATTGCAATTGTGCTTTTCTCTGAGTCTGGGTTACTCAGACAATATGCTATGAACACTTTTCCATGACATTCAATCATGTTGTGAGACATCGATAACATCTTTGGGGGATATATTCAAGACCTTTTTTATATCTATAGTTATTCTTTTATAGTCCATGCATTGCTAATGAGTGTTCCAGAGTTCCTAGGGAATTGAGGCAAAGACTGAAAGCATGGTGGACATGTTGGAACCGAAGTCCCTGTTTATCACCCACCCAGACCCCGAGAAGAACCACCAGGACCGAGAGGTTGCTGCAAGAGGCAAAAGGCAAGTTTTAATCTGGCTCGCCAGGACCGTCCCTCTTGCAAGCAAGGAAGGAGCAGCCCCGACTGAGATCGGGGTAGGGTTTTTATAATGAAAGCAGTCACAGCAAACTGTATGGGAACACGGCACACAATAAAGTTAACCACCAAATGTTCTTTTGTTGATAGCGGTGTCTCTGGGCAGTTGAGTTATGGGGTGATAAAGCTGACCACCAAATGTTCTTTTGCTGATAGCGGAGTCTCTGGGCAGTTCCCGTACAGCCCAGGGTGGAGGGCGGAATGGCACATCCCGCCTGAGATCCTGTAAACAAGGTTGGCGCCTTTGGACTGGCGCCAGCGGGAAGTTTTAGAATGCGCGCGGGTGGAGAGCTAGGTGCTGGGGGCAGGGAAGCCTATCTTAAAGTCCCACATTCCCCCCTTTTGTCTTGTTCATATATTTTAATCTTAAAAGGTGGCTGGGCAGTGGTGATCGGATAGTGGGGCCCTCTACAGGGATTGTGGGCGATGACCGTTCTTTGGCTTCTTCCTGCTGAGAGGGGTCGACGTGGGGGATTTTGAGTAGGGGCCTGCATCCATCACCTTGCCAGAGGTTCGCACTGGAATCTTGTTGGGGCCCTTCCAAACGTATAAGCATCTATTAAGTCCATCTCAGGATGGTAATAGATTCTGGGAAAGAGCTGGACTAATACACAGAAATGACTAGTTGAATTAAACACAGTTGTGTGTATACATGGGGTGAGACCTGTGCTGCAAGCCCACCAGGCATTTTTAGGGGGCACGACATAAGTCCCTATAGTTCGATTTATCCGTATGGAAGAGTTACAAAGGGGTTGGTATTTGGAGGGAACCGTTCCTATACATAGTCCTTGTCCTGACACTTCTTCTAGGGTAATTTTACCTCCTGTTTCCCATTTACATTGGTCATGCGAGTTATTGTAAAATACCGAGTCATTGTAGGCAATTCCCTCGAGTAAGGGGGCGCTGCACTCAAGCATAACCAACAGGTGTCGGATACTAGCTCAGGATGTGTTTGATTTAGCAGGCTATATCCTCCTTTAATTAAATTTTTAAACCTCTCTGTCTGGCGAGGAGGAGCTTTATATGGATCTTCTGTAGATGGGATTAAACTATTAACTTGAGTGGGTTGAGTGGCAGTCTGATTGTCGGTTGGGGCAGCTGTTGTTGTGGGGACCAGTTCTTTAGTTTTTGCTTTACTTTTTATTCTAGAATTAGTTACAATTTTATTGGGTCCCACTGGTTTATGAACTATTGGTTCTATTTTTAATCTAATAGTAAATATTAACCCCAGGTCTGCTCCGTGTACATATAATTGTAGCCCCCAGGTTTTCCCCATAATCCAATTACAATCTTGCTTTCCCTTTGTAGTGAAGGTAATGTTTATGTGGCTGTAAATTCCATCTTTGGGATCTGTGAACCTAATTAAGTCATCGTCTTTGGTTGCCCATCCCCCGTTTGTACTGGTCACACATCCCCATTGGGAACAAAAATAAGACTCTGTGCCACCGCATCCCCAAGTTCTAGGGCCTGGGCAAAAATACCATGTGGGATGGTTGTTACAGGGTGGTCGACTTTCTTCGACTCCCTCTAAAATGAGTGTCTTTTTTTTTTTTTTACTGTAATGGACTATGTTTTGTCTCGGTTTTCCGTGGGTGTCAGTCGTACGGGCCCAGTCATAAGTAGCCAGTTGGCATAGGTCAAAAGTTAAGTCTGGCCACCAATGCCATAAGGGGGACTCTGATGTGGCCAAGGGATAGGTCTGGTCTGTCCCTGGGTTTGTTATTTCCCAAGTTAGTTTATGGGGTTGGTGAGGATTAGAGTCTAGGGCCCCATGTGAAGCTTAAGAGAGTTGTCAGTCTTTTGTATGATCCAGCTGTCATCTTTGGGTGGGAGGTGGGCTCTCTTAATGTGAGAGACATGCACCCACGCGGCGATGCCTTCAACTTTCACAGCGGTAGGGATGGTCAGTAGGATCATGTAGGGTCCTTTCCACCGGGGCTCTAGGTTGCGGGTCTGATGTCTTCTCACGTACACCAGGTCTCCGCAGCTGAAGTCACTCATGTCTTTTGTTGGTGGGTTCTCCAGGCTGGTAAGTGGCAGCCACCGCTTCCAAAGGTCGTCCTGCACAGCTGGATTGCTTCCAGCCTGGTACGCAAAGACATATCATTAGTGGGTAGCCTTGTGTCTTTGATCTGAGTTATTGGAGGTGAAGTTCCGTATAAAATCTCAAAGGGGGTAAGTCCCAGTCTCTGGATGGGGTATTGCGTGCCCTAAAAAGAGCGAAAGGTAAGAGAGTGACCCAATCTGTGCTGCCAGTCTCCATGATTAATTTAGTCAAGGTCTCTTTTAGAGTCCTATCATTCTTTCTACCTGACCTGAACTTTGGGGTCTGTATGCCACAATGAAGTTTCCAATCAATCCCCAGAACCTGGCCATTCCCTGACTTACCTGGGCAACGAACGCAGGGCCATTGTCTGAGCCTATACCTTAGGAATTCTGAAACGGGGGAAGATTTTCTTCTAAGATCTTCTTGGTGACTGTTGACGCAGTTTCGTTTTGGTGGGAAAGGCTTACACCCAGCCAGAAAAGGTGTCCACAAATACAACAATACTTGTATCCATATTTAGCAGGCACAATTCTGTGAAATCTATCTCCCAATACCTTCCTGGTCTGTCGCCCCTCAGTCTCTGTCTGTGACTCCTTCAGTAGGTTGGGCATTTACCAGACACTACAGGCTCACAGGCTATGATCGTCTCATAGATCAGCCTGGCAGCCTTTGGTATCAGAAAGTCAAATCCTTAATGAGTCTCTGATTTTTGCTGCTCCCAAATGCGTCCATTGATGCATTTGTTTGATAATTCTTAGCTCTTCTTCTGAGGGAGTATAATTGTCCAGTAGGGGTTCTCCAGGCCCCCTAGGATTTGTCAATTTCTCTATAACTGCAGGTCTTTCTGGGTATATTCATAGACTGGCTTTAGGTTCCTAATATTAGAATAGAAGTTGACTGATAGGCAGCTTTCTTGCTTTCTTATCTGCCATACATTTCCCAATGCTATCAGAGTTTTAGTTTTTTTGTGTCCGCGGGGTATGTATTATACTCACCTTTCAGGAAGATGTAGAGCAACCAGAAGGTCAAGGATCTCCCGTTTATTTTTTATGGCCTTACCTTCTGAGGTCAGCAGTCCTCTTTGTTGATAAATGGCCCCATGTAACTGAGGGCGTTGCAAATGCATACCGGCTGTCCTGTAGATGTTTAATCCGAGTCCCTTTCCCAATTCCAAGGCTTTTGTCAAGCGACCAACTCTGCCTCTGGCTGACGTTCCTGTCGGGGAGGGCTGACGCCCAGATGACCTGTTTTCCGTCCACCACTGCAGCCCCGGCTTGCCTCCTCCTTGGTCAAGAAGCTGCTGCCGTCCGTGAACAGGTAGTCTCTGCTCCGGCAAGGGCTGGTTGGCAGGTCTTTCCGCCAGCCTTGGGCCCCAGCGAGGACTTGTTGACAGTCATGAATCGGGGGCTCTAGGTCTGGGTCGGCGACAGGTGGCGGATTAAGTCCAGTTGCTGGTGCAAACGTTATTCTGTCATTGTTTAACAGCAACACTTGATAATGAGTCATTCAGGCGTGGTGAGCCAACGATCCGGTGGTTGTCTAATGACATTTTCTAGGGCATGGGGGGCCGCCACAGTCAAATCTGTCCCATAGTCAATTTATTCGCCATCCTTTACTAAAGTTGCGGTAGCAGCTATTATCGCAAGCAAGCCGGCCATCGCCGCTTACCGGGTCCAATCTTTTAGAGAGGTACGCTACCGGCCTCTTCCAGGGCCCCAATTGTTGAGTCAACACCCCCTTTGCTATGCCCCTATCTCCTGCCACATACAAGTGGAAGGGCTTAGTTGTACTGGCAGGCCAGAGCTGGCGCTGTCATAAGGGCCTGTTTATTTGGTCAAAAGCCAGTTGCTCTCTTTCAGTCCAAGTGAATGGGGCACTGTGCAGGACGTTAGTCAACACAACAGGGGGGCTGCCAATTCCCGAACCCTGGTATCCAGAGTCTGCAAAATCCTGCCGTGCCTAAGAATTCCCTCATTTGTTTAGGATTTTGAGGAGGCGGAAATGAAACATAGTCTGCTTTCGTGCCTCCGTCAGCCAACGCTTTCCTCCCTCCAGCTGATACCCCAGGTAACTGACCTTTGTTTTACAGATCTGGGCTTTCTTCGCTGAGCCCGGTATCCTAGGCTCCCAGTCTTTCAGGAGTCTCTTGGTGCCTTCCCGACAGGTGGACTCATCTGGGGCCGCAGCAGTAGATCATCTACGTATTGTAGGAGAGTTACCTGTGGGTTCTGAGTGGCAGAAAGAGAGGAGGTCCTGGTGCAACGCCTCATCGAAGATGGTGGGGAATTCTTGATCCCTGCGGCAACCGGGTCCATGTGAGCTGTCCAGAGGTTCCGGTCTCAGAGTCCTTCCATTCGAATGCGAAGAGTGGTTGACTGGCCGGGGCCAGTTTTAGGCAAAAAAATGCATCCTTTAGTCCAGCACCGTATACCAGATTTGGTCTGGTGGCAAAGAACTTAGGAGAGTATATGGGTTTGGGACAGTCGGGTGAATGCGGCTGTCCGTTTATTACCTCTCGTAAGTCCGCACAGGCCGGTAATCATTGGTTGCCAGGCTTCCGACCGGTAGTAGTGGTGTGTTCCATGCTGACCGGCATGGGCGGAGGACCCCTGCTTCCGACAACCTAGCTATATGGGGTTTTAATTCCTCTCTGGCTTCAGCAGTCATGGGTATTGGCGGACGGCTATGGCAGTGCTGAGATTTTAATTCTATGGACAGGTGGCTGATTAACAGCTTCCCCTAGACCACCAGTCTCTGCGCCCATGCCTTTGGTATCTCCGTAACCATGGAGCTATCTCTGTGGTTTTCTCTAGTGGAAACTCGAAAGGCCTATATTCATCGTGTAGTTTGAGGGTTAAAATCTGAAGGGGCTGTCCTTGTTCGTTGGTTACAGTAGTCCCTTCTGTTGAGAAATGGATTTGGCTCCCACCTTTGTTAATAAGTCTCGTCCCAAGAGTGGGTATGGGCAGTCAGGATGACTAAGAACGAGTGGGATACCCGGCCCACGCCGAGGTCCACCTTTCTTCGGGTAGTCCATGAATATTGCTTGTTCCCTGTTGCCCCCTGTACCAGAAGTCTTTCCAGATCGTTTCCTGGATCTGTGTTAGGACCGAATGTTGGGCCCCTGTGTTCTACAAGAACTCTGTTTTCTTCCCCCCCCACCATTAAGGTTACCCGGGTTCAGGGAGGGGTGCTGAACCCCGTCCCCCTAGTGCAGTCTTCTCCCAGGGTTAAGATTTTGAGGGTTACTTACAGGTCGCCTTGGAATTTGGGTTTCTGTGGACAGTCCTTGGCCCAGTGTCCTTTTTCTTCCACATCGAAAACATTGGTTCCGGTCGGTCTTCTGAGGATGTTCCTGTTGCCCAGGTGTCCCTGCTGCCTCCCTGTCTTGGCGGTCCTAATCCTGACTATACCGCAGCCAGGATTTGAGTGAGCTTCCTCTCATGTCTCTTATCTCTTAAGTCCTTTCCTTTTCTTTCTTTTCTCTCTCTCAACATTCTATTATAATAATTCTCAGCTACCTGCACATGTCCCTCAGTGACTTATCCGTAATCCTTCATTCTTTGCAATTTCTTTTTAAATCCTTAGCTGCTGGTCAATAAAAGCCAATCATTACTGTCACTTTATATTCATCACTAGTGGGTCAAGGGGTAAACCTGCGAAAAGCTTCCATAAGCCTTCTAAGAAAATAGCAGGAGCTTCCCCGGACCTTGTAATATTTCTCTTACTTAGTCAGATTGGTGGGTCGTTGGCCGCACCTCGAAGACCTGCCATTAGAGTCTGGCGATACACATTGAGACGCCCCACCTTCAGGGGTCCGGTAGTCCCAGTTAGGTCTTGAATGGTGAAGCTGCATCTATGAGGGCGGGAATTATGGTAGGTCTTCCATCCTCCCCAGGCACATTCTTCGAGCTCCAGCAGAACTCTTTGTTTTTCCTCTGTGGTGAAAGGGCCCCCAGCAATTGCTGGCAGTCCTCCCATGTTGGCTGTGGGGAATAAAGCACTGAATCTATGAGAAAATTAAAGCATCTGGGTTCTCAAAAGAGGAATTCTTATTCCTCCAATTGTAAAGATCAGAGGAGAGAAAGGCCGTACTGAAGGGGCTGATTCCCTGATCATCAGAAGGCCGTACTCCTGTAGAGGCAACGTAGGGATAGCCTCTTTATCCAGCTGGACCTTTCATCTTGTCCTGCCGCAGGTCCCTGCAGGAAGGGATCTAGGGATGGGTAAAGAGTAGAGAGTGAAGAAGGAGGAGGAGCGGAAGGTGGTGTGGAGGGGATAGAAGGGGGGTAGGAGGAAGTCCAGGCAGCTCTTCTGGACCTCTTCGTTGTTCCGGTTAGAGTGGCGGTTGATCCAGCAGTTCTTTCTGGGTCTCATCCTCAGGAATCACCTGTGGTCTGGACTTAGGGTCCGAAGCGGGAGTAGAGAGATTAAAACAGGGAGAGGTTGGGGAATAAAAGATTCATCATCAGAGGGAGGGTCTCAGACTAGATCTTCCCAGTGTGACGAGGTATGGGACCTGGTCGGGGGTGCCGTGGGATCCGTCCTGGAAAACTGCTTCTTGACGAGAGAGATTATTCCTTCTGAAAGGAGCCACCAGCCGGCCACCCCACTTGAAGGTGGGCCATTCATTTCGCAATAGATTGCCACCTACCTTTTCGTAAGTTGAAAGATAGGTTTGTCCTCTTTCCCTAACGTCCTTCCGTGCCCAGCGTCAAGTCCAAGGAGTAGTCTGAACCTGTCCCATGATACATATCTCTTGATAACAAAATATACCAGAAACACACTAAAAAACAACCAACACAAAACTGACAACAAGACGAGATCTCCAATCAACAAGTGTCCGCCGGAACGCTCCTGTTCTGGGCGGAGATCAAAAGCAAAAGATGCCGGCAGTAACCTGGCTCGGGGGTCCCAGAGGTCTTGATAGGGCCTCCTTCCCCGAATAGTCTCACCATGAGTCTAATTTAACTCACGGCCTGCTGTCCCCAGCGAGGGGCATCCCCCTCATCTACAGGGTACCCTAGAGCACTCTGCTCACCCCTTAAAAGGGCACAGCGCTCACGCCGAGTCCACGGCGTTCCTCTAAAACGAAAGGAAAATCTAGAGGACACAAGACAAGACAAGAACACGCTTACCTTCAACCCTGGGTCGTCGCTGTTCCTTCTGGGTGGGGCATCCCGGATGAGCCCCAATATGTTGAACGAAGTCCCTGTTTATCACCCACCCAGACCCTGAGAGAACCACAGGACCGAGCGATTGCTGCAAGAGGAAAAAGGCAAGTTTTATTCTGGCTCGCCAGACCGTCCCTCATGCAAGCAAGTAAGGAGCGGCCCTGAGATCGGGGTAGGGTTTTTATAATGAAAGCAGTCACAGCAAACTCTATGGGAACACGACACACAATAAAGTTAACCACCAAATGTTCTTTGTTTGATAGCGGTGTCTCTGGGCAGTTGATTATGGGGTGATAAAGCTGACCACAAATGTCTTTTGCTGATGTGGAGTCTCTGGGCAGTTCCCGTACAGCCCAGGGGTGGAGGGCGGAATGCACGTCCCGCCCAAGATCGTGTAAACACGGTTGGCGCCTTTGGACTGGCGCCAGCGGGAAGTTTAGAATGCACGCGGGAGCGGGAGAGCTAGGTGCTGGGGAAGGGAAGCCTATCTGAAAGTCCCCACAACATAGTTCCCACGGACCAGACATTTATACTGCACTAATTGTCAACAAATTAAGCTACCCTGAATCGGAGATAAGCATCAAAAGCTGGAACAGTTAAAACTCACGGGCTCTCATGAATTCCAAAGTAAGAAGATATTAGGTGGTCCTCCAATGTTATGAACATCTTTCTTGGTGTTAGGGCAAGAGCCTAAAATAA
>JALPQD010000421.1:1829698-1875978 GCA_023101885.1 Typhlomys cinereus | reverse complement strand
TTTAAAAATAGTGACCTGGACTTAGTATAGAAAAAGAAAAGAAAGGAAAGAACCAGAAAGCAAAGAAATCAGAACTTGACATTTGCCTTAGGGGATAGGTTAAACCGGCACCCCAAGCAGATCAACCCGGACCCCTCCCGACAGGGGAAAGGTGGAAAAAGATGTTCGAATATGACCAGACTGGGCGCTTTGGACTTTTGTGAGCCACAGAAAGCTTTCATGTGGCCATGTCCCAACTATGGGAATCTCCACTGGAGAAGATTGCCCCCCGAACCCCAGGGCCCGGGGTCGAGAGAGCTCCTGGTGGAGACCAATGAAATGGCCTGAAGCTCTTAGCTTCCCTCCGATGGGAACAAAGGAGTTTTGCCATGATATCCGCAAAAGGACCCAAAGTTGCCAGGTGAGCAATCTTGTGAGAACCTTGGTTTAACATGCAAATGGGAGCCTCTTTGCTTCTATGTAGTACAAGGGAGCACAAAATTCTAGTGCTCAACTTCCTTCCTAGGCTTTTGTCAACTTTTGATTTTACTAAAATGTTTAAGATCAGAAAATGACGGCTCTTGCACTCACAAAGAACTCACTGAGATTCCTTATGTGCTTATAGTGATGCTTTTTAGGCATTCCTTTGTTTACATGCCTGAGTGCCCGAATATTCAGGTTTAGGCTTAATAATAAAATATTTAGCACTGTTATAAAGTCATCCATGTGGCTCTGGTTTAGACGCACCAAAGGTATTAGAGAGAAAATCATGGATTACAGAAAATGCCAGATAGCATGTAACAAAAGTCTGCCGTTTAAAGACCCTAAATGCTGCATCCTTATCCACACCTTCTGATGGAAAAGATTCCAACCTGATAGATATTATTTCAAGGAAACATTTTCTGGAGAAAAGACATGGCTTTATTTAGGAGAAAAAATATAAAAATTGTCAGGTCTTGGTGTTTCTTCCAGTTCAGGCCTAAAGCCTGTTCCCTGGGGAAGGTCTGTAACCCCATGGGCAGTGCTAGAAATTTCTTGGTATGTCACAATAACGTCCAGGGACAGTGCTAAACATTCTTTCCTAGGTAATTTACGTTTTGCCCCGGGCGGCGTGAGCCCCCAGGCCGAGCCCGCCTGGACCCCTTCTACCCCTGCCGCACCCCTCTCCACCCTGGCCACAGGGGTTTGGGCTCCGTGGTTGTTGACCTCCTCTACTAGAGAGATTAAGAAACTGGAGTGGTGTTTGACGCCAGCTTGTTCCTGCTGCTTTCCTTGACGGTATTCAGCATCTGAGTGTGACGGCCTACATTGCCTTGGCCCTGCTCTCTGTGACTATCAGCTTTAGAAGGCATGATCCAAGCAATCCAGAAATCAGATAAAGGCCACCCATTCAGGCTATTGGAATCTAATGTTGCTAGATCCGCGGAATTGTTCTGCTCTCAGTCATGTGAACTGCACCATAAAAGAATTCAGGTGCCTTTTCTTAGTTGATGATTTAGTTGATCCTCTGAAGTTTGCAGTGTTAATATGGGTGTTTACTTATGTTGGTGCCTTGCTCAATGGTCTGACACCACTGATTTTAGCTGATTTCACTCGTCAGTATTCCTGTTATTTATGACTGACATCCCAGTGCAGATATCATTACCTGGACTTGCAAGCAAGAATTTAAGATGCTATGCCTAAAATCCAAGCAAAATTCCTGGATTGAAGCGCAAAGCAGAAAATGAAAAGATGCTATCATAGGAAAAATTATTCTTTTAATAATTATATGCTTAAGCTCATGCTGGACTTATAAATGTTGGGGACACATATAGTTAATTGTAAAATTGTTCCTTACTGAAATCAAAAGGAGCTCAATCTTTCTTGTATATTAAAAAAATGCAGTCTCTGTTACAAGTATGTGGGCTCGCCTCTTGGCTATCTGGTGCAGCATTATAGACTGGCTAGATTTGCAAATACTGAGAGGAATATTTCTGTTAGGTGCCATTGTCCTCAAGCAATAGGATAGGTTCTTGGAAAAAATGTCCTTCCTAAAGTAAAGCTGCACAGAAGTTTCAGTAAACAGGTCCAGATTCACTAAGCCAAGAGTTGTTTTTGTTCTCCATTCTGTTGACTCCTTGCCTCACCTGATCCAGGGGAGCCCTAGTTTCGAGGCTCAGCTCTGGCCTGAGGCACCCAAGAAGACAGTTTATGCTATAGAATTAAAACCAGGGACATAGGTTGGCGAAAAGTTTAATAAAGTTTTTCCCTTGTCCTAAAAGGTTGCCTAAAGTTAAACTCAGTGCTTGACAGAGGGAAAAAGCAATGGCCACTTAAGGAGTAAACTAGGAAAAACAGCAAAACTCCAGATGTAGCTCCAGAGCAGCCCTTAGCTAATCAATGCTGGCTTTTCATTTAGATCAGAGAAATGGTGCTACATCCCTTTGGTCCCCCAAAAGAAAAAGACTTATGTTGCTTTATTTTTCAGAATAAAAAAGGAGGATAATTTAGATTGCTCTGTACAAAGAATCAGTTCGCATTGTTTTGGACAGGTTTTAAAATATGATTCTACAGTAGCCAGAGGAAAAAAGTCTCCTTGGCTTTTACACCTTAAATGTGTTCTTTTACAACTCCTGCTTGCTTGTACCCACAGCAAGACTGCTGAGCTTGTTCGGTTTATCTCATGTGCCTTCCCAATTACAATGATCGGTCCTTCTATAGATTTTGGAGACTCAATTTGCCTGTGTTTTGTCTCTTTTAGACCAACCTTGGGTAATAAAGCCATCTATCAAAGACCTCTAGACCAACCCAGCATTTCATAGATGAGAATGTCAGACTGCTCTTAGTCCTTCGCCCCGATTCAGCAGGACAGCCAGATCGATCATTGCCCTTTATCCCCAGAGCAGTCTGAATTCTCAAATAGGTTTATGGGAAGTGAGGCAGGATTAGAGCAGCTATGCTGGGATGGGTCTCTCAAGGTCTTTGGAATTCTGAAGAGCGTCCCCTACTGCTGGATCGCCTGGAAGGAACACCCCTGCTGAAAAAACTGACTCCCATTCTCCCAGAAATTTACCACGAGAACTGTGACTAACACTCCATGATTGGAGTTGGCCTATAGAAAAGGGGGGATGTTGGACCCTGAGACCCTCGCCCTAAATTCACAAAGCAGGCTGGCTCAGGCCCACAGTATAGCCCTTGCTTGTAGTCATTCAGGCATCCATTGTTTATAGCCATCACGCATCCATTGTTAGTCATTGCTTAAAACTATGTACAGCCTGAGCTTTTTACAGGTATTTCCCCACCCTTAAGACCTCCAGCCCTTCAGTTCTGGAAAAGCAAGTTTGCCCAAAGGGAATTCCATCAATGAATGTCACCCAGAATGAACAGCCTGTGGTTAAGCAGGTGGACTGGAAGATCACCAAGAGCCAACTCCACCCGAGCTCTTGCCGACCAATGACTGTAAGGTCATGAAATTCCTCAGCTAAGCAACCCCCCCTACCCCAAGACCCCTTAAAAACCCCTTGCCCGAGCTCGTCGGGGCCGCTTCAGTCTCTTCTGCGTGAGAGGTTGCTGGAGCCGCCGGCGCGTCGTTAAATAAAACCTCATGCTATTGCAGCGAGAAGGGTCTTGGTCTTTCTCTCGGTGGCCTCGTTCCTGACTGAAAGACGGGGGTCTTTCAGTATACACCACCATATTTTTCATTTTTGCCTCAAAATGTATGATTTTCTGTTGATTTTTGCTGACATTGAATGTATCTATTGATCTATTGCTAATTGTGCTTCTCCTGAATATAAAATAGTCAATATTGGTACTAAGTGAGAATTTATATCTAGGACAGAATTCAAACTCATTTAAATAACATGTAATTTAAAAACTCCAGAAAAGATCTGGCTGGCTTGACACTCGTTGCTATTTGGGAATTGATTTGTTTGCCTTTTGTAATCTTGGTTTTGTTAATATTGAAACTAGGTCTATTTTTTTAATAATAAAAACAAGGGGGAATTGTGGGGGCTGTTAGGCCCAAAGCCTGTTCTCTGAATGATACATTAGCAACTGAACGGGCTGTTGAGTGACTCCTTCCTTGGGCGGTTGAGTTTGCCTCTTGTCTGCAAGACAATGGCAGGCCGAACTTACCCCTTTGGGAGTAGAGAGAACTTCCAGGTTGTTTGGGTCGCTTTTGTTTCTCTAAGAAACCGGCTGGGCTGTTCCTCCCCCCATCAGTTCTTTCCTGCTTATCTAAAGAGATGTTAATGCACGGGCCAAGTAACTCTGTTTTGTGGCATACATTCCTTCCTCTTTTAGCAAAGAGCAGAGCCGCCATGCCTGTTTAGCATACTTGATTACATGTCCGCCCCACAGCAATTGGGTGTCACTCCTGACTTCTCTTTGTTAACCAAAATGCATGCGTTTTACACAATCCTGTAAAGAATTTGGCCCTGTTTCTTGATTATAAAAACCCTGTATGTTACAATAAAGTTGGCTTGGATGATAGAGGACATCCAAGGCCCCCTCTGACCCAAAGCCTGAAACTTTTAATTCCTACTGCTCCCACTTCATATTCCTGCATTTGTAGGTCGGGATTAGTGCTGGTTCGTGGGCCCAGACATGTGTAGAAGAGGAAAAGAGGGCACTTGAATGTGTATACCTGTTCAGATCCAAGGGTGACATTGAGAATCATCCTGGATTGCTCCATTTCCTTATTGTTTTGTTCCTTCCAGGGAAGGAAGTACAGGTTGCTGCCATCCTCCCCGTTCCTGCTCCCCACCACCACCACCAGCAGCAGCAGCTCTTTCCCATGTGATCTGGAATTCAAACTCAGGTCCTTTGCTTGAGAGAGTCATTTCTCCCAGCCCCTAAATATCTATTGGCAACACTATTGCAAGTTAGAGAAAATCTTGCAAAACAAGCTTAACTATCTTTTGATTATTTCTTTTAAACAAACAAAAAAACATTGCTCTCTTATTTAATGCCATGCATACTGTGTCAGCACGGTGACCCATGAAGCTGTTTGGAAGCTGAGAAAAGAACATGTGGAAAAGAAAGTGTAGAAAAAGAAATTTCCTAGGCAAGCAAGAATGTGGTGAGCTACTCTCAGAATCACGTCACCTCACCCCAACTCAAGGATTCCCAAAAAAGGCAGATAACCCTACAACCTCAGAATTCCAGGGACCACACTCATCCCCAGGTTTCCGGGTAAAGCCGCGAGTACGTGCTGCTATGCTTGTCACCGCCAAACCCCCGCGCCATTCCCTTCCCGCCTAAACTTGAGCCAATCAATTTAAAAGTTAAGTAACTAAGCCAATCATTTTGCAACAACACAAAATCCCCCTGCAGAATGTATAAAAAGTCTGTGCCTTTTGTGCTCGGGGTCATCTCTCTCCCTCCTGTGTGGAGCGACCCCAGCGCACTGGAATAAAATCCTCTTGCTTTTGCATCGAGCCGGAGTCCATGAGTATTCTGTGGAGGTCCCGCTCCTCCCTGGCGTGAGGCCTCTTTGGGTCTTACAAAAGAATCTCACAGACCCAGAATTAAGAGAGGGGAGGGGGAGGAGGAAGGGAGGAAAAGCAGCTGGACAGGTGGGGCTCACTGTGTCCTGAGAGTAGAACATTGAAGATTTCTCCTGTCTGCTTTCAGGACTTTTATTCATATTGAAATTTAAGCAGTCTGTGTATTTACTAATAAGCCAAATTAGGAAAAGATTTGAAGTGTGAGACTTTAAGTTCACTGTAAGTGGGTAAGTAGGTGAAAGATCCCTCTTAGTTTCCAGCTCACACTCAGACAACCAACTTGTGGATCCCTGGAAATCTACAATCCTCAACTTTGCAATTTCTGGCCTGAAAACAGCCCAGTACATAACTCTTTAAGATAATTCCCTTTTATCCACATGGAGTCCACAGAGATCTTTGTTGCTATGTAGCCAAGGACGACCTTGAACTTGATGTTGTGTCACCCCCATCTGGTGGTACTGGGAAGTAAACCCAGGTTCCTGTCCATGCTGGGCAATCACTCAGGCAGCTGAGCTACCCTAACCCTAACCCTAACCCTAAACCCTAAACCCTAAACCCAAACCCTAACCCTAACCCTAACCTCAGCCTCACAGAGACAGTTTCTCTTTCTCTGGGACACTCAGAACAAAACCAGGCTCGTGGTGCGGACCGAGGCCACTTAATCACACAGTGGGTGGATTCTGCTCCTCTGAGATTGAATTTCCAAGGATTCAGGGGTGGGAGACTCGACCTCCAAGAGAATGTGGCATGCTGTGGTGGGGGAAATCTTTCTTGGATGCGTTAAAAACCTTGGTCATCTAGATGAACTGATTTTTTTTCCTTTCATGTATAGTGTGTATGGGGTATGTGTGTGTGGGGGTGTGTTGTAATTGTGTGTTCAGATATATGTGTGTATGGGTTGATCAACCACTGCCCCCAAAATCCATGATCTATATAAATGTCCCCTCAGAGCATGCTGGACGGATGTATCAGGACTTGTACTATTAATACTATTCCCATCTCCTGTGCTAGAGGTGGAATCCAGGCCTTCACTCTTTAGAACTATTTATTTTATTTTATTTATTTTATTTTTTTCACAGACAAACATTAATTTTTATTATTTAAAAAGTTATTTAGCTTTTTGACTCTGTGCTTGTGCCTTCAACACTTTCACAACAATTTTCTGCTCCTCAATAAGGAAAGCACGCTTGATCCTGTCACGGACACACTTAGCACACATGGACCCACCATAGGCCCTGCTGACATATTTTTTTGTTTTAGACAATCTCATAAGGACTTTAGGTCTCACAGCACGAACCCCTCAAAGACGGCCTGGACACACTCCACATGCAGACTTGGGTGCTTTCCCGATCTTCTTAGTATAAAGGTAAACAATCCTATTATCAGGGGTCCGGGACAGCCTAGTTTTGTTAGAGGCTGTGTTGTAGGAAAGCCTACGACGGTATGTCAAGCGCTGGACCATTCTGAATGTCTCTAGGCACCATCCCGGGAAGAGGATTTTATTTTATTTTAATGTGTGTGTGTGTGTATCAAATGGCCCTGCATGTCTCTGTGGAAGACCAAGAGTGACTTTGGGAACCATCCTGGATTGCTTCTATCTCCTTATTACTTCACTCTGGGGTTTCCCAGGCTCTGTCTACCAGGGCCGGAAGTGCAGGCCGCTGCCATTTCTGCCTGGTGTTTTTACATAGGACTTGGGATCCAAACTCAGGACCTTCTGCTTGTGTGACAGAGTCTTAACCCCTGAGCCATCTCTCCAGCCCCACCACACGATTTTTATCATTTGTGTGTGTGTACAAGAGAACACTTGAGTGTGTGTGTCCCTATGGAGGTATGTTCCAGCTTGCTTGCATGTTGCCAATAAATTCATGACCAAAGAGTGTAAAAGGGAACAAGCAGTTTTATTCTGGTTTAAGATCTTCAGGCTACATCTCATAAATCAACGTGGCAGGAGAGCTCATATCAATACCAGAAGCCGAGTGGCCAATGTGACCACCCACACCCTATTCACAGGAGTACTGAGAGAGGGGCAAATCTCACTTGCCAGACTAGGATGGCTGACCAAATATACCAAAGGATGCCAACTTCCTTTACCTGCTGCTTCCATCTTATTCACTTGCCCAGAGACTAATCCCACCCACCATGGGCTGAACCTCTCCATCAATTAGATAATCTCCTTCAGGCTTGCTCAGGGCTGGACTCAACTACTAATTCTGTACAAATGTGCCCAGAGCACAAACCTTCAATTGCCAAGTTGACACTTGTATTTAACAATGACAAGGCCCCAAGGGGTAACATCAGGAATCAGCCTGAGTTTCTATCTCCTTATTGCTTTGCTCTGGGGTCACTCCAGGGCCAGAAGGACAGGCTGCTGCCATATCTGCCCAACATACATTTTTTTTTTTACATAGAATTTGGGAATCTGAACTCAGGTCCTTTTGATTTTGAGGCAAAGACTTTTAGCCCTGAGCTAAAAACTAAAAGCTAAAACCTGGACGCCTTTTATGAAACTTTTCATTTTGAGTCCGTGTCTCACCGAGTTGACCAGACAGGTCTTGAATTTGAATCCTCCATCCTCAGCTTCCCAAGCAGTTGGGATCCCAGGTCGGAGTCCCCCCTTCCCCCCATCTGGCTTCTTGCTTTCTTTGACTTCCCTCCCACATTAGTCCAGGCTACAAACCTGTATTTTTCATAGTTTATCTCTGACCCCTTGTGTCTCCCCAAGACAAGGAGAAGCTGAGTAAGGAAGGCTGAGGGGTTGAGTCTGGGGCCGGGCGGTGAAGCACACGCATGTCACACACATATGTCAGACGCCCCCTCGCCAACGTACCTGGGCTGGGTTGGGATTGGGTGGTGGCAGAAAATCTGGGGATCCTGTGATGAATCACCCCCTCTCTTCCCACCCCAAGCCGTCCTCCTGGGTGGAGAGAGAAATTGCGTCTCTCTTGATTGCAGTCAAGCCAGGGGGAGGATCTCACAAGAGCAGCTACAGACTTGGGGCTGGGTAGGGGGGCACTGGCAGAGACCAGCAGATTCCCAGGCCGATGAGTTAGAGCGGATTCTGGGTCAGGGTCACAAGTTAAGCCATTTACCTCTCCAGGAGGCTGGAGAGGTGGGTCAGCGGGGTAGAGCGTTTGTCTAGCATATGCTAAGATCTGGGTTCTAACCCTTGGCACCGAAAACTCCACCCTGCAGAAATAGATTAAAATTCACAGCAACAGCTGTGAAACCCACAAGAAAGACCTTGAGAAAAACAAAAACTGCCATGGAAGTGTTCTAGGCTGGGATTGTATGTGACCTCTTCCCCCTCTACCAATTCCCCCCCCTTTGTTAAGTGCTAAGTAGACCTAGTGTCCTCCAGGGAGGGGCTGGGGGAGCAAGAGGCAACTGTAAAGTGCTGTTCTAGCAGACAGGAAGCCCTGGATTGCATGCTGGGCAGGAGCTCAGCCTCTGAGCCACGCCCCAGCCCCTCCCTGGAGGATGCTAGGCTGTCACTCTACCTCTGAGCCCCCAGCCCCTCCCCGGAGGATGCTAGGTCAGCAATCTACTGCCGAGCCCCACACCAGCTCCTGTGCCTATTTTTTGTTTAATTCAGCTCTGAGTTTGTTTACATACAAAATCTTATAAAATGACGTGTCTGTTTTGGGGGGGGTGCATGTGAAATCACCTAAAATAAAATTAAGCTTTTTTTCATAGGTCAACTAATTGTGAGTATGTATGTGTGTGTATATGTGTGTGTGCCTGTGTATATTTGTCTATGTATACGTGTGTGTATGTTTGCATATATACACATGTATGTGTGTGTATGTTTGTATAGGTCAGGGGTGGAACCCAAGCCCTTTGGAACGGAGATGATTTCAACAAGAAGTTCATCAATTGGACATGGAGCTGTATTTGGAGCTTGTCCTGCTGGTTTTGTTCTTGTCATGGGCTGATCTTTCCTGGATACGCCCCAATTCCTCCCCTTTGGAATGGGAATGTTTATTCTGTGCCATTGTATGTTGAAAGCATGTAACTTGTCTTTTGATTTTACAGGCAGCTTTGGACTTTGGACTTTTGCACTGTGTTGGGACTATTGATGTAGTCTAAGAAGACTTTTAAAGTTGGACTGAGTATGGTTTGCATAATGAGATGGTAATGAGCTTACGGTGGGCCAGGAGTACAACATTATGGTTTGAAATGTGTCTCCCACAGTCTCATGTGTTTGGGAAGGTCATGGCATCTTTAGGAGGTGGAGTCTTGCTGGAAGAAGAATCGCAGGGAGTGGTCCTTGAGGTGGATGAGTCCCATCCTACTTCTGGGAAAGGTCTGCTCTTGCAGTTGGCATCTTGCAGCTCTCAGCCTCCCTGATGGGTGTGACGTAGCCCATTTCCAGCTTCTGTGGCCAGCCATGCTGTGTACACCGTGAAAATCATAAGCCCTTTCTCCTGTAAGTTGTTTGACTCTGTGTGTCCCTTACAGCAACAGAGAAGAAGAGAGGCAAAAGAAGGACAGAAGTGTGTATGTATCTGTATGTTGTGTAAGTATACATGTGTTTGCATGTGTATGTTTGTATATGTATACATGTGTATGTGTTTGCATATATGCATATGTGTATGTGTGTGTTTGCATGTTTGTATATGTGTGTACATGTATATGTGTATTTTTGTACATGTGCATTCATGCATGTGTGTGTGTGTGTGTGTGTGTGTGTGTGTGTGTGTGTATGTGTGTGTGTATCAGAGGGCACTGTGTGTCCCTGTGGAGGACCAAGGGTGACTTCAGGAATCATCCTGGATTGCTTCTACCTCCTTCTTGCTTCATACTGGTATTTCCCAGGTTCTGCCCACCAGGCCGCCGCTGTTTCTGCCTGGAATTTTTATGTGGGACCTGGGATCCAAACTCAGAACCTTCTGCTTGTGAGGCAGAGTCTTAACCCCTGAGCTATCTCTCCAGCCATTGTATGTTTGTATACACACACACACACACACACACACACACACACACACACACATCTATATGTGTATATTTGTGTATATATATATATATATACACACACACGTGTGTGCACACTAAGGATGGGATTCAGGACCTCATGCTAGACACTCACTTTACTCTCCAGCTTTAACCCCAGTTCTCCACTATTTTCAGTGGATATGAAAAAACCAGGTGCTTTTTAAAAAATATTTTATTCATCCATTTATTTGAGAGGTAAAGAGAATGAGAAGGAGAGGAAAGGACAAAGAGAGGGAAAGAGAGAGAGCAAGAAAGAGAGAGAGATGCATACATGTATATCACACCATGGCATGAGGGTGCAGGTCAGAGAACAACTTTCAAAAGTCAGTTCTCTCTTTCTACCATCTGGGGGCTTCTGGGATGGGACTCAGGTCACCAGGGTTGCAAACAAAGGTCTTAACCTGCTGAGACATCGTGTCAAGCCTAAAACGAAGCTTTTTGTTATCCTTGTTCCAAGTACTAAGGACTGAACCTGAGGCCTGGCCTGTTGTGTGCTAAAAAAATCTACCGGGGAACTACACACCCAGTCTATTTTTAAAAAAACATGTTATTTATTTATTTATTTATTTATTTAATATGTGTGTGTATGTGTGTGTGTGTGTGTGTGTGTGTGTGTGTGTGTGTGTGTGTGTATGTGTATCAACGGGCACTCTATGTCCCTGTGGAAGACCAAGGTGACTTCAGGTATCACCCTGGATTGCTTCTACCTCCTTGTTACTTTGCTCTGGGATTTCCCAGGCTCTGCCCACCAGTGTTTTTTTTATGCAATACGAGATCCAAACTCAGATCCTTTTGCAACCCAGGCAAAGGCTTTTACCCTTGAGCCATCTCCAGCCCGTGAACCTACTGCTCTAGGCCAGGCTGGCCTTGAACTTGTCGATCCTCCTGGCTAACTCTGGCCATTTTCAAGTGTATAATTCAGGGCTGGAAAGACGGCTCAGCAGGTAGAAGTGCTTGCTGCTCCAGCACAAGGACCCAAGTTTGAATCCCAGGACCCCGCCTACCCCAGCGAGGAGGAGATTGGATGGAGACAGGGTCGTTTTGGGGGCTTTCAGGCCACCAGTCACACTGAAAAAAACCCAGGCTCTAGAATCAGGGAGACCCTGCCTCAAAGGTAGAGAGGGGGGCTTTGATCTCTTCTGGCCTCCACTGGGCTCGCTTGCACATGCAGTTAGTGAGTCAGGTTTATTGTCTCTGGTGACTTTCATGCTATAACTGCAGAGCCGAGTTGCAAAGCTATAGAGATCTGGGCTGGAGAGATGGCTCAGGAGTTAAAGCCTCTGCTCACAAGCAGAAGGACCTGAGTTCAGATCCCACATAAAAATACCGGGCAGAGACGGCAGCAGCCTGTACTTCCAACCCTGGAAGGTGGAGCCTGGGAAACCCCAGAGCAAAGCAATAAGGAGGTAGAAGAGATTCAGGATGACTCCTGAAGTCACCCTTGGTCCTCTATGGGCGCACACAGTGCCCTCTTCTATACCTACAAATAGTTACATACACCCCCTCCACACACACACAAAGCTAAAAGGATCTGCTATTGTACCTTTTAAAATAAAAAGCTTAGAAAAAAAAATAAAAAGCTTGGGCTGGAGAGATGACTCAGGAGTTAAGACTGCCTCACAAGCACAAGGCCCTGAGTTCAGATCTCAAGTCCCACGTAAAAACTCCAGGTGGAAATGGCAGCGGCCTGCACTTCTAGCTCTGGTGGATGGAGCCTGGGAAATCCCAGAGGGAAGTAAGAAGGAGGTAGAAGCAATCCAGGATGATTCCCAGAGTCACCCTTGGTCTTCCACAGGGACATGCAGTCCCTTTGATACACACACACACACACACACACACACACACACACACACACACACATGCACGCACACATACCCACCCACAGCAAGGCACCTGGAATGTGCTTAGAGAGCAGAGCATTGGCAGATGGGTTCTGTCTCCCACTGCACCGCTCAGGTGGATTCCAGTCAACCAGAACAACCCATTGCATTAATCGGAAGTCTGGATTTCCACAGTGTAGATGTGTATTTTGTTTGCATTGGGACACCCCAGCTTCCAGCCAGCCTGGGGGCCTCAGAACCAGGACTTCAGCCAGGCCAGAGCATCTGCCAAAACATTCAAACCAGTCTTTGCCAACCCCAGAGTTGGGTAAACCCAGTGTGCCAAGGGGAATAAAAGCAAGTCGAGGCTGAAACCTGTAGTGGGCAGCAGGCAACTGTGCTGTGAGTAGCTGAGGGATCCCAGGACTGAGATGGACCTACCTGGGGGGTAAACTGGTTTAGGGTCCCAGCACAGCTTAGCAAGGAAGGCGACTGCGTGCAAACCTGGAGACCTGAATTCGAGCCCCAGAAGCCCACATGGTGGGAGGAGAGAACTGATTTCTAAAAGTTGTCCCCTGACCTGTACCCATGTACCATGGCATATATATGCTCTCTCTCTCTCTCTCTCTCTAAACATTTTCATTCACAAAAGCCAATGCTTCTCATCAACTCTTATGCCACAGTGACTGCTTGATGTGGAAATGAGTCTTTTGATGTGCCACAATCCGCGCACATAGGAAAAGCTTCCACCTTTTCCTGTGACCTCCCCCCAGTGCTTTGTGTTTTGGGATCATTTCACTATGGTAAGACTAACCAGGGCACAGAGGGGTCTAATGGGCTCATGATTGTGGGTGAGTCCGGGACTGCAGAGCGCTGAGAGGGGATAAATGCATGCAAGCATGCTCAGTGTACAGAGTCTTTCTCCTCCTTTAGACAGTCTCCAACCCCCATTTAGGGGGTGCCCCCCCCCAACCCAAGAAAGAAGCCAAGCCGTCCCACATCAGGTAAGGCCATGGAGACAATCCCAGACAATCAATCTGGAGCTTGTATCAAATTGACAGCTGACACCAAGCGTCACATCTCCCGGCCGATCTGCCCCTGCCCGACTGATTACTATTACTGTTGCAATACGGTTACCTCGCTCTCTGGCCTGCCGGTCCCATGTAATCACGGAGCTGAAATAGTTCTTCCGCAGCTGTGACCCACAATTCCCGGCTCCTCCACACAAGGCAATGCCACGGGATCGTTGCGTTAAGATAAACAGAGCCACAGGTTCACACTTGGGGCTGGCGAGAAGGCGGAGCGGCTAAGGCGTCTGCTCACGAAGCTGGAGACCCGAGTTTGATCCCCGGAAGCCCACGGGTGAAGAGAGATCTGACTTTAGAACGTCGTCCTCGGACCTCCACTTGTGTGTTATGGAATGCATGTGTGCATTCTCTCTCTAAAAAAAAATTATACTTTTTGCTTTCAAACCTTCCTTGGTCTTGCTTTCCTTCTTTCTTCCTTCCTTCCTTCCTTCCTTCCTTCCTTCCTTCCTTCCTTCCTTCCTTCCTTCCTTCCTTCCTTCCTTCCTTCCTTCCTTCCTTCCTTCTTTCCTGCCTTCCTTTCCTCCCTCCCTCCCTCCCTCCCTCCTTCCTTCCTTCCTTCTCTCCTTCCTTCCTTCATTCCTTTTTTTCTTTTCTCTTTCTTTCCTTCATTTTTTTTCTTTTTAGTTCTCTTTTGTTTGTGTGAGACAGACTAAACTTGCTTTTCTTTCAAATGTGTTTGAGAGATAGTGTGTTGGGAGGCTGAGACAGGAGGATTACTATAAGTTTGACATCAGACTTATCTACATAGTAAATTCCTGGCCAGCCAGGGATGCACGGTGAGACCTTAACCCCCAAAATTTTTTTTTAAAAAGGGGGGAAGAAAAATCTTATTTTTTCTTACATATGTGAAATCTAGTGTGTATGAGTGTGTTTCTGTGTGCTTTGTGTGTTTTTGTTTGTGTATGTGTGTGTGTGTGTGTGTGTTCATTACATGGCAAGAAAGTAGAAGGAGAAGTATGTGGGATGTGGTAGATAAAAAAGGGAAATAGGGGCAAATAAGGTCATGGTAAATTTGAATGATGCTGTCCTTATGAAACTGACAACATCCCCAAGTTGTACAATGAGCACACTCTGATAAAAATGTATTAAAACACCCTATTTATTTATTTATTTGTTTGTTTGGTGTGTGTGTGTGTGTGTGTGTGTGTGTGTGTGTGTGTGTGTATCACAGTGTGTCCCTGTAGAGGCCCAAGGGTGACTTTGGCAATCATCCTGCATTGCTTCTACCTCCTTTTTCCTTTGCTCTGGGATTTCCCAGGCTCCACCCACCAGGGCCAGAAGTACAGGTTGAAGCCATTTTTGCCTGGCACTTTTAAGTGGGATCTGGGATCCAAATTCAGGACCTTCTGTTTGTGAAGCAGAGTCTTTTTTTTTTTTCTCTTTTTTTTAAAATTATTTATTCAATTGTGTGTGTGTGTGTGTGTGTGTGTGTGTGTGTGTGTGTGTAGAACCAAAGGTGAATTCGGGAATCATCGTGGACTGTTTCTAGTGAGGCAGAGTCTTAACCCTTGAACTATCTCTGCAAGCCTCAAGAGGAATCACTTTAAAGCAAACAACAGAAACGTAAAAAGCGAGCAGTCTCCCCACCTCCTCCCTGTGACATTTAAGACATCAACACGTTGAGCACCTCTGCCAGCCCTCTGCGATATAGTTCCAAACGTTTGTATCACCCCAAAGAGAAACTCAGAACCCATGATGCAAAAGAACCGGTGACGCAATCCCTCCCTCTCCACTGTGAGTCCTCGGGCCCTGCAGACCCGGGTCAACTCTGCGTCTGAGCGTCTGCCCAGCTGCGGACGCTCCTGCGGGACAGCACTGTGCGCCCTTTGGCTTCTTCTTTGGCTGACGACACGCTTTCGTGGGCGGTTGCCTCGCCATGGGTATCAGGGCTGCGTTCCTTTTTCAGGGCTGGATAAGAGTCCACACTGTTCTGTTCATCCACCCATCGTCCTGTGATCCTTCGGGTTGTTCTTATTCTTGTTCATTGCAAAAAGAGCAGTTGCGGACACGGGTGTCTGTTTGTGTTTTTGTTTGAGGACCTGCCCTCATACTTTTTTTTTTTTTTAAAGAACACTCTTTGCCCATCTGCCAAGGAAGGAAAGAAGAAAGGAACGAAGGAAGGGAGAGAGGGAGAGAAAAAAGGAGAGAAAGAGAAAAGAAAGAAAGAAAGGAAGGAAGGAAGGAAGGAAGGAAGGAAGAAAGAAAGAAAGAAAGAGAAAGAAAGAAAGAGAAAGAAAGAAAAAGAAAGAAAGAAAAGGAGGGAGGGAGGACAAATTGGATGTAGGCTGCAAACATTTCAAGAAGTTTCCAGAACCTTTTTTTTTTTTTATTTCTTCCACTCATACAAAGTTGATAAGTACCCCATTCCCCTCCCTCCCTACAGAACCTTCTTAAGCCTTCTGGAAGGCAGTGACATTCTGAAGCAGGTCTTGCCCTTTGGGGAACTGACCTTCCACAGCGTCCTGCTCCCTAGAGGCTTAAGGTTATGGTCAGGACAGCTGCAGCTGCGGCAGCTGGTGGGGGTGGCTTGCCGCTGTAGTCCTGCCCACTCTCTGTCTCCACCCACACAGCGCGGGTAGGGTGAGACTTCAGGTGCCCCAGATGGAGCAACAGGCGGGACACTTCCTGGCCTGGGGTCAGTGGCTGCCTGGGCCATTTGGCTTCGAGGCTTCTGACTTATCGAGGACATTGTCTTTCATCCCAGCCCCAGGACCTTTGCACCTGCTGTTCACTGTGGTTGAACCAGCGACATTTATAGTATTCTAAACTAGGGGTCCAGCTCCTCCTTGGAACCTCGGTCTTCTTATTCATCTGTTGTTCTCCTCCTTTCCTTTCCCTCCCCTCCTCCTTTCCTTTCCCTCCCCTCTCCCTTCCTGGTTGTTGACCTTAATCTTCCAGTCCTCCTAGACCGCAACTCTGGAGTCCTGGGATAAAAGGCTGGCGTCCCCACCGCCTTGCTTCTGAAGTGCAGCAGATCCGAACCCAGGGCCCTGAACAGGCTGGGTAAGGACTCTACCTTCTGAGCCACATCTCAGCCCCTGGATGCTTGTTCCCAGTGCTGTCTTCTTGCTCACGGCTCAGAAATCACTGGAAGCAGGAACCGGTTCTGTCCCTACCCCTGGGCTGGAACTCTCCATCCATGGGAAACATTTGTCACCTCAAAGACCCTTTGTGCTATGAATTTAATTTAATTAATATTTTACATTAATTAACAGATTAATAATAAATTAATGTTTTAAATTCTATTTATCTATTGTGTATGTGCTCGTGTGTGTGTGGAGGTCAGGGGACAACTTGCTGGAATCAGTTCTCTCCTTTCATCATACAGATTCTGGGGACTTGAACTCACATCCCCAGGTGTGCAGGGCAATCACTTGTTATCTGCTGAGCCCTCTCGTGACCCCTCTGTCGCATTATTGTTACTAATCTCCCTAGTGTTGGGATGGAGCTCAGGGCCTCAAGAGTGTGAGGTAATCTTATAGTAAGATTCCATTTAAATAGCCTTTTATCTTTGGTTAGGAGAGGGGGCGGTAAGATTGTAAGAGCCTAAAGATGGAGAGGAGTAACAATATGCAAGATATTCCACACGTGCTAGGGTCGAAGTAGCCATAATCGGACTTTGCTTGACCTGCACAATGACTGACATGTCAACGACTCCCCAAAGTCTAGCATGGATCACAGGCACTAGGATCCTTAGAAGCAAGGGATTAACAACCATAATAGTGTTCCTATACTAAAGGGGAGCACAAGAAAGGGTTTTAGGCAATGTGTTATGGTTGCATTTCGATGTCAACTTGACAGTTGTAGACTGTTTGGGGGCAGCTGTGGAAGAGTAATGGTTAGAATGGCCCCTGAACAAGCCTGTAGATACTTGACTGATTGCTGTGGAGAACCCAGCCCATAGTGGGTGGTACTTTCCAGTGGTGGACCAGATAATAGGAGGTGCAAGGAGGAGGTACTTGCTCTTCCTTGATCCGGTGTCTACTTGCTGTGGAGTCCACTCTGCGTGCACGTTGTTCGCCTTGGAGCGTCGTGGCTTTCTTTGTTGCTGCTGCTGCTACCTCCATCCTTGGCTGACTTGGAGCTTCACCTTTTCCATCACGTTGTTGCTGTTCCCGGTGCCTTTGGAGCTTGGTCTCTGGGCCTTGCTGCTGTTCGCTGCTCATCACTGACGTCGGAACCCAGCATCTTTGACCCTCCAGAGGAGCAAAGGTTTGAGACCTTCTTGGGATCTTTGGTCTTTGTGGAACATTCCAGCCAGAAAGGAGGCTGCTGTGGGTGGCTACCTTGAAGGACACTATTTTTATTGTGAGTTATTTTTTAATAAACTTGTATATATATATATATATATATATATATATATATATATATATATTACATTCTATAGATTCTGTTTCTTCAGAGAACCCTGACTAATACACAATGCTATACTGAGTCCTTACACCTCATTAGAGTGGAGGACCCAGAGGGAAGTTTGGCATTCACACAAAAGGATGCTCCAGGGGATGGGAGGAGAGAAGGGGGAGGCACTGGGAGAAGGGGAGGGAGGGGTGAAAGGAAGGGGAAAGGGGGGGGAGGGTGCAAGGGGGACTGAGTCGGGGTAGAGGGAGGGAGGGGACGGGGTACCTATTAAGCTTGTATGATTGGGGAAAAATAAATAAATATAATAAAAAAAGAGTGTGAGGTGGGCGCCCTCCCCATGATGTCCCTCACCCGCTCTCTTTTGGTTTATTATTGTAAATCGGGGCTTTTGTTCTTTCCCAATGAGTTTATAGAGATGAAGGCTATCCCCCCACCTTGGGCTCAACTCCCCAGATAGGTGACCAGGGTTCAAGTCTCGACTCTGTCCTCCAAGTTGTGTGACCCTAAGAAGCCAGGGACGCTTTCTGGGCCTCTAAGCTACAAAAGGAAGCCCTTAATCCATTTCCCCCTCCAGAAAGTTCTCCGGAGAAAACTGGGATTTCCCGTCTCCCTTGAGAAATGGACTAAATGCAAATTTTCTTAATGGAACTGAGTTCCAGAAAAGCCCAACTTTAGCACTTCTGTTCATGCTAGCGGATCAGTATTAAAAGTCATAGGTTCGGGACTGGAGAGAGGGCTCAGGGGTTAAGATTCTGCCTCACAAGCAGAAGGTCCTGAGTTCAGATCCCATGTAAAAATGCCAGTCGGAAACAGTGGCAGCCTGCACTTCCAGCTCTGGTGGGCAAAGTCTGGGAAATTCCAAAGTGAAGCAAAAAGGAGGTAGAAGCAGTCCAGGATGATTCCCGAAGTCACCCTTGGTCCTCCACAGGGATACACAATGCCCTCTGATACACACACACACACACTAAATGAATAAAAAAAAATCATAGGTTCAAGACTGGCAAGATATTGAAGAAGTATTGAGGGTTAATGCTTGATGGGGAGGAGGAAGTTGCCAAAAGAGGGGCCACTTGGTCTGCCACAGAGGTCTGAACCCCCTCAGGAGTAGACAAGCCAGAGGTAACCCTGGGGTCCATAGAAGCAGCAGGAGGATGAGAGGGAGTGGGAGAGATGGATGACGGGAAGGGAGGGGATAGGTGGGAGGGAGATAGAGGGAAGCAAGGGTAAGTACCCGATATGCTTGTAAAAATAATAAATAAATATTTTTTTAAAAAGAAAATAGGTGGGAGAAGGGAAGGGTAGGGAGCAAGAATCATAATGGGAAGAGGAGGGGGGATGGGATTTGGGATAAAAGCGTGAAAATATAATTTCTCTGGGTTCACACGAAACTCTAGAAGAATAAGAATAAATTAAAAAGAAAAAAAAAAACAAAACAAAGATAGCCGAGCAGGTAAGATGCCTGCTCACAAACCTGAAGGTCTGAGTGTGAATCCAGCCACGTATTATGGCCCACGTGCGTCACGGCCCAAGTGTGTATGCACCTTCCCTCCCTCCCTCCCTCTCCAATAACTAAAATATTTGCGACAATCCATAGTTAGACCCACTCCGTTGGGCAGCCAGCATTTCGAAATGGCACCTATGCTCTGTACCTGGCCCCACCAAGCTCTAGAAGATTCCAGGACCCCAAAGAGCTCAGCTTCGATCCTTCACAGATACTCTGTCATCCTGGTGGTCAGAACTGAACTTGGAGTTAGGAGAACCCAGAGGGAAGCCAGTATAGTCTGGGGGAAGGCGCACATAGAACAGTCCCCAGATGAAAGGGTTCCTGGCGGATGGGTTCCGGCAGGTAAATAGGAGCTCATCTTGCAGGAAAGAGCCTTCTAGCAGGGAGAGTGAGTTCTGGGGAATCTGAGGGAAGGAGGGAAGGTAAGATCTATGTACAGCCATCCAGTCCCCATCTCCTGGTTGCTGGGGACTGCCCAGGGGGAAGGGGGATGAATTTTCCCACCTGACAGTTGAAAGTTCAGAGGTTTGCGCTGCTCAGAGACACAGGGCCAGAAGGGGGGGGCGACTGCCCCCAACTCATGCAAAGGTCACAAGGCTGGAAGATGACTGAAGTCATGGGGAGTCCTCCTCCTCCTCTTTTTTCTTTTCTTGCTCCTCTCCCTCCTCCCCTTCTTTCCTCCTCCTTCCTCTTCTTCTCCATCTCCCCAATTCCTTCTTTCTCTTTCTCCCCCCTTCCCTGCCCTCCCCCCTCCTCGGCCCTCCCCACCTCCTCTTCCCCCTCCTCCCTTCCTCCTTCTGTTCCTCTTCTTTTTCCTTCTCCTCTTTCTCTTCCTTCTTTTCACCGTCCCCCCTCCCTCCTCCCCCTCTTCCTTCCTCCCCGCTCCACCCTTTCCTCCTCCTGGTGGCCTGGCCTCACCCTGCAGCCCCCACTGGCCTCGGGCTGTCAGCAGCCTCCTGCCTCGGCCTCCCCGAAGGATCCATCAGAAGGGAAGAAAGGGCCATGCTTATTGGTTGAGGGAAGAGAGAGAGAGAGAGAGAGAGGTTCCAAACCTGCCTGGAAAAAAAGGGGGGGAGAGCAGGAGTCTGGCCGAGAGGCAGTAGCGGGCTGTGATTGGCTGAGGGCGGGAGGCGCAGACTTTCATTAATGATGCGCAGGGAGCAGAGTCTGAGCGGAGAGCAGGAGGGGGTAGGAGGAAGAGGAGGAGGAAGAGGAGGGAAGGAGGAGGAGGAGAGGCGGAGACCTTCAGCCACAGGATTTCTGAGCTCCCTCAGGGAATGTGACGGATCCCTAAGCAGACGGCACCTCCGAAGTCCCCAAAATTCTTTGTCAACCCCACTGCCCACTTCCCCAGCGACTCCTTCACTAGGTCCGAGGCGGCAAAGGCCTGGGGGAGGGACGGCGCCCACCTGTAGGTCCCCCGGGCCTCTGCTCTGTCTTCCAGCCCAGGCGACACTATGCCCTCTGAGCCACTGGGCCACTGAGCCCCAAACAGACTTTCTCTCTCTCTCTCTCTCTCCCTCCCTCCCTCTCCCTGCAATTAGAGTCGCTTTATCATCACCTTCACGTGGACCCTACACGCTGTCTCAGTAGTTGCGCTGAATTCGAAACCATACCTCAGACCAGAGATCTGAAATGGGAAACAAAGCTCCGACCCAGGAGACTCCACGAGGGAGCCTCCACCAGGGGGGACCCCACGAGGGAGCCTCCGCCAGGAGATGTCCACAGGCTCTAATAAGGAAAACAGAAAACTGGGCAGTCTCTTAGTCCTTCTGGGACCAAACCCACCTGTCAAACTCAGACCCCCCCCAAACCCCCCTTTGCCCTGCACTCCAACTGGCAGAAGCAGTCAGTCATTTTCTTTTCTTTTCTTTTTTTCATAGTCATTTTCGTCTGGGGGGGATTGCTGGAATTTTGGGGGAAGCTTCCTAAATATACTTGTCTTCCTGGACGAAGCTTGGGTGGAGGTCTCCTCCTTTCCACCTTCTTTTCTGACAAGCTGTCCATCTCCCCCCTTTTGAACCTCATCCATCCTTCCAGCTCCCGCCCCTGGCCAGCCACCCCCCCGCAACACCAGGGATTTCTGAGAACAGGGACCTCGGTGGGTCCCCAGGGTCCCCCTTTCCCACCCTGCTGGTGAAAGTCTGTTCTCTCTGTTTGTTATGGACTCGGTCAGCAGGTCAGCCGGTGTTACCGGGCTGGCCCGGAACTCGCCACCCTCCTGCCTCAGCCCCCTCTCTCCTCCCACAGCCAGCTGCCAGGGTCACAGGTGTGCGGGTGGCCCCAGCTCCCGCCACTGTTTCGTCACCCCCGTCCTTTTGAACTGCACCCTCTCTTCCCCAAGACTTTACCAAGCTCAAATTCAGGTCTCCAAGTTTGCATGACCTGTTGAGCCTCTCTCTCTCTCTCTCTCATTTACATCATTGAAAACTTTAGCCCAGATGAAATTCAGCGGGCCACATATGTGAAAACACAAGAAAATAGGAGAGAGATTGTAAGGGAAGAAGAGACGTGGTAATGGGAAAAGGCGGTGTGTGTGTGTGTGTGTGTGTGTGTGTGTGTGTGTGTGTGTGTAGGACGAAGGTGTGAAAAGACCACAAATTCACAGTATTCATGTATGAAACACTGGAGGAATTTCACCCCCCCACACACACGCACACACTTTAGCATAGGGTCTTAAGAGGGCTCAGGGGCTAGAGGGGCTTGCAGCCAAGTCTGATGACCTGAGTTTGATCCTCAGAGCCCCTGTCTGTGGTGGAAGGAGAGAACTGGCTTCTGAAAGTTGTCCTCTGGTTTCTACACACACAAAATAAACAAATGGGGCCGGAGGGGTTAAGACCCTGCCTCGCAAGCAGAAGGGAGTGAGTTCAGATCCCAGGTCCCGCAATAAAAACCAAACCAAACCAAACCAGGACAGCTGCACTTCCGGCCCTGGTGGGCGGAGCCTAGGAAATCTCAGAGAGAAGCAAAAAGGAGATAGAAGGAATCCAGGGTGATTCCCGAAGTCACCCTTGGACACACAGTGCCCTCTGAGACACACACACACACACACACACACGCATGCACACACACACACATACACAGAATAAATAAATATTTTAAAATACTCACTAAACGGTCAAGTGGGGAAAGAGATAAATAAAGACTATTTCATGCAGCTTGGACACCTACAGTCCCCTCTGCTTAGACCCTTCCCCAAATCCTCCCGTAGGAGTCCAGCAGGCTAGACGCAGTGACCTCTGCCACCCCTCCCGTGGTCCTGTCCTCTCTCCCTCTCCTCCTGCTCCTCCCTCGCCTCCCACCCCTCGTTGGGCTCCTGGTTCTTTGGCTTCTTGGGCAATCTTCACGGCGAGGGGTTCGCTCCACCTCAGTGCCTTTGCACAAGCTCAGCCCTCTGCCAGGATTCCCACGCCTTAAAGTCTCTGCTTGAATCTCGCCTCGTCTGAGGAGGCTCCACCCCTGCACACCTCATTTTAAAAAAAAAGTTTATTTATTTATTTATTTGGTGCCGCCTGGAAGATAGCAGTGGTCAGGGTGCCACCTTGGCAGAAAGGATTCTGCATTATCTGAGGCGTTTGGCACAAGGCTGATTTCTCCTGATGTCGCAGGCCGGTCTGAGCAGTACTATTAGTCAGGGCGACTCTCCTTCCCTTTCTCTTCTTTCCATGAATCACAAGTCCTTCACCCGAGCTTGCAGCCTGGTTCCAGCTCCTTTTTACTTTTCTGTTTAATTTAAACTTTTAGGAACTGGGGGGTGGGAGCCGCCTCCTCGGGACTGTGGTCTCCCTTCCCCACCCCCTCCCCGCCCTCTGCTGGGCTCCCAGACCTATTTATTTCGGCTCCTCTGAATTATATGATTTCTTCCTTGTCTGTGTTTCTCTCCGCCTTGGGACTGATCTGTGAGCATCATCCTGAGAAAAATTTTATTGATGTTGTTTAAGACAGAATAGATGAGCGTTTTCTAAACTTGCATTTTATTTGTTTAGCTAATTATTTATTTATTTAGCGTGCACGCATGTGTGTGTGCGTGTGTGTGTGTGTGTGTGTGTGTGTGTGTGTGTAGAAGAGGACACTTGAGTTGTGTGCGCCTGTGGAGGCCCAAGGGTGATATCAGGGAATCATTCTGGATGGTTCTATCTCCTTATTGCTTGCTCCAAAGTTCCCCGGGCTCTACCTTCCTGGGCTAGAATTGCAGGCTGCTGCTGGATCCATCCCACAATTCCCCCTCCCCCATGGGATCTGGGGATTTGAATACAGGTCCTTTTGCCTTTGTGAGACAAAGGCTTTAACCCTTGACCTATCTCCCCAGCGCCATGAACTTTGTTGAGTTCCCACCAAACGATTGACCCCACTCTTAAGCATGACTCTGTCGAATTGCCAGCAACTTTTGAGGGTCGCCCCTTACTCCTCCAGTCCCATCCCTTCTCCCACACAACTTTCGCGGTCCATCTCTAGCCGCCACCTCTGTTATCTGCCATCCTGTCAGTCCTCATGTGATGCAGCAAGGAGCTGACCCACATGGACATCTGGAGAGAGTGTGTGTTTGTGAGTGTGTGTGTCTTCTCGTTGGGTTTGACCAATAGGAAGCCACAGCTGGCCGTACAGGGAAAAAGAGGCAGGAGAAAGTTGTGACCTCGGGCACTCACGGACACTTGTGACGTGGTGTCTACGTGGGCCCCTTTGTCTCCTCATGCCCAGAGTCCTGGCTAGTTAACCAATCACCACCTTCCCTTCATCTCCACCTCCAGCCCTGACTGCCCAGGCGCCTTCCCCAGTCCTCCTGCCTCGCCTCTGCCCTCCTTCTTCCGGAGTGACCCCATCAGCCTACTCTTACGACGTCCACTCTCTCCCCTGGGTCGTGACTCAGACCTGTCACAAGCTGTGTCCAGCTGCCGCCTTGCTTCGTCCCACGGGCCTTCTGGATCGAAGGTGAAGGATCTGGAGTGTCTCCAACTTGTTCTCTGTTGAGCCCCGCGTCCACCCCTCTGGATCACCAGGGCATATGTTGGGTGTCAATGGAGTACTGATTGGCGTCTCCAATCTGCGTCGATGACATGCCAGGAGTATGTCACGGTGTGACTGCGTCACCTGAAATATGTAGGGACATGTTTCACTAACTCCTGAAATTCATGAGGCTGCCGTTCGCTGTGATGGACACAAAGGACTCAGTACCTGTAAGACTCAGTACCCTGTAGGACTCAGTACCCTGTAGGACTGAGCACCCTGTAAGCAGTACTTCATGATCCATTTTGTTACTACCTTATAGATAGATGAGGGCTCAGAGCAATCACATGACTCTGTGAGGGCCACACAGGCAGGAAGCCGATTGTCAATGTGTCTATGCCCCCTAGACCTTTTGACTCATACCCCCTTTTATAACTGCCTATCTCTTTCATAACAGAGAAACTGGGCAGAAACCTTGTCTTCCCCTTGTTCTCCACTCTCTAGAGCTCCAGACAAGTGACTTGTATGCATAATACCTAGCTTGGTCTCTCTTCACCCAGGTCCCCTCCCACTACTACCAGAGAGATCCTTCTGGAAGTCTGCCTCGGTGAGTGTCTGTGTTTTCCACTCTCTCTAATGAATCCTCTTTGCCAAGCATCCTCAACAAGACTAAATCCATATAACTTGGGGGCTGGAGAGATGGCTCAGAGGTTAAGACTCTACCTCGCAAGTAGAAGGACCTGAGTTCAGATCCCAGGTCCCACATAAAAATGCCAGGTGGAAATGGCAATGGCCTGTACTTCTGGGCCTGGTGGGAGGGGCCTGGGAAATCCTAGAGGGAAGCAAAAAGGAGGTAGATGCAATTCAGGATGATTCCTAAAGTCACCCTTGGTCCTTCACAGGGGCACGCAGAGCCATCACACGCACACACACACACACACACACACACACACACACACACGCATGTGTGTGTGCGTGCACCCCAAATAAATAAATAAAATAAATAAATAAAATATTTAAATCCTCATAACTCGGGAGAAATGAAACAAAACAGACAAGGTCTAATTAGTTTTAAAAGTCAACAATTTGGGGTTCTTCCCTCTACTGAAGAACCATCTGTGTGTCTTCCTTGTTCACCAAATGGACCCCTAAGTCACCCAGCCTGGCTTTTGAAGCTCTTCAACCCCCCCTCCCCCCGCAGCTCATACCCCAGGCCAGGAAAAACTACCTGGCCAGACCACACCTTCCAGAGACTCTGTACCAGCGCTCCACCGCCCCCCCCAACCTGTTGAAATCCAACCTCTCGGGCCGCTTTGAGCCTAGCTCCAATGTCACATCCTCCACGTGGCTGTGGGCCTGGCCTCCTGCTGAGGAGTAGCGGGGTGGGGTGGGGGAGGGGCACTCCTGCTTCCTGCCTCCTCTTCCTCACTTGGAAGCAGCTCACCTCAGTCCCCACCCTCCCAAGGTTGGGGGGGGGGCAAGTAGAGCTCCTTCTGTTTGTACGCCTGTTGTCTGCCTACTTGCTGGGGTTAGGTCAGCTGCTCACCTACCCTTGGGCCAGGCAATGGGACAAGATTGCTCATGTTGGGGGGGCATCTGGACTTATTGGCAATCAATGGACCAGCCAAGATCCGAATCCTGTGGGGAGGTCAGGGGTCTTTCAGTAGGTGGGACTTGTGAGAGGAGGTGGGGGGGTGTCAGGGTGGGAAGGAATGCCGCTGGAGGTACTCCACTTGGGTTGCTGTAAAAATGCATGTAGGGAGCTGGGGAGACGGCTCAGGGGTTAAAGCCTTTGCCTCACAAGCAAAAGGACCTGAGTTTGAATCTCTATATTCCATATAAAAATACTGGGCTGATCAGAGGGAACCCTGGGGTCCCTAGAAGCATACAGGGGAGGTGTGGGAGGGAGTGGGAGGGAATGGTGAAAGGAGAGGAGGGGAGGGGAGGGGGAGGGAAAGAAGCTGGGATGAATACTCAATATGTTTTTAAAAATAGAAAAATTAAAAAAAATTCAAGACACTAAACAAACAAACAAAAATATTGGGTTGATGTGTTGGGGACCTGCCATTCTAGTCCTGGATTGTGGAGCTTGGGAAAACCCCAGAGCAAAGCAATAGGAGAACATCCAGGATGATTCTTGATGTCACTCTTGGACCTCTAGAGACGCACACAAGTGCCCTCTGGTACACACACACACACACACACACACACACACACACAGGGGTGGGATGAGATGACTCACTGGGCCCCCAAGGCACTTTTGTGCAAACCTGAGTTCAATCCCAGGAAGACCCCGTGGTGGATGCAAAGAACTGACTTCGTTCCCTAACCTCTCCCCGTGCACCGTGGCATGCATGTGTGCGCCTCTTCTAACAAATAAATACATAAATAAAATTATGAGAGAGAGTTAGAGAGGCAGTGCACATGTAGGAGTCAGAAGACAACGTTCTGAACTCGCTTCTGTCCTTCCAACAGGGGGGTTTCCAGAGATTGAACTGGGGTCCTCAGGTTTGCGCACAGGCGCCTCTACCCGCTGAGCCATGTCATTGGTCCTTTTTTTTTTTTTTTTTTTTGAGACAGGGGTCTCCAAAAATAGCTCAGGTTGGCCAAGGACTCAAGGGCTGGGTCCACAGGGGAGTCGGAAGTGCCATGTTTCTAGAGAGAGAGCTGCAGAAACCTCACCCCTTGGGGGGCTGCTGGGGAGGAGCGGGTCAAAACGAGAAGGCACCCCTGTTGACAGGTTCCGCATTCCTGTACTCTTCCTAGGGGAATAAGGGGGTGAAGGCTTAGAGATCCCCGGCCAAGCTTAGGAGCCAGCCTGAAGGTGGGGGTGGTGCATTGAGGGGCGCTGGTGTGGGAGGAGGAGGAGGAGAAGAAAGAGGAGGAGGTGGTATGGTGGGAGAATTGGGGTCTAAGGGAAGTCTAGAGGAATAATTTGAAGGTTGGGGGGCTTGTCATGTCCCCCTTGGTCACTTTCTGTGGCCTTCCGCTGCCACTTCTCTGTGTATTTCTATCCCAGAGCTGGCTGGGCAGGGGCGTGGCAGGGCGTGGCGTGGTGTGTGTGTGTATGTGTGTGTGTGTGTATGTGTGTGTGTGTGTGTGTGTGTGTGTGTGTGAGTGTGGCCAGGGAGGGCGTGGTTCCCATGGGCGTGGCCAGCGGCGGTGGGCGTGGCCAGGCGTGTCGGGGCGGTGCCAGGGCTCAGCCCCGCAGGGTTTAAAGGGCCGCCCTGTCCATGCCCGGGTGGCAGTGCCGGCTGGTCTGGATCGTCGCCATCGAGCGACGAGGCGCCGGAGACTTGAGACCCCAAGGGTGAGTGCGGCCGGCGGAACTCGCAGGCTGGAACTTGCGGGGAGTTGGGGGTGGAGTGGGATGGGGGGACCCCTCTCGGGACGAAGCCCGACTTTGGGACACTCGGTGGGGTGAGATGGGGATGTGGATGTCACCCCGATGGTTGCGGCGTGCCCGCATGGTTTTCTTTTCTGTCGGCGCCTTGTGCTCCTTGTTGGGAGTACGCACCTCGCGGTGTGTGTTTGGGAGAGGGGGATCTCTGACATTTCACCTCGTCTGATGTCATGAAGAAAGGCTGGAGCTGGAGATGGATATAACTCAGCCTAAGTAGGATGCTTGAGGGTGTCCAACCTGCCCCTGAGGAGGAGCGGGGTATGGTTGGGGGGGGCATCCACTATCAGAAATGCTCTGTCCGTCCGCTAGAGGCTCAGCACCTCCGAGCCCCCTTCTTCAAAGAATAAGACCCCTCTGTCCAGCCCCCGGCTTGAGTGAGGAGGTCTCCAGGTCAGTCCTAGGTCATCTTTGTCCCATAAGTGCCAACAGGTGTCTGGGGGGAAGGGGAGCATTTAAGCTGCCTTTGGATTGTGGGTGGATGGGTCGCTGTCTCTGGAAGTTCAGATGGGGAGACAGGAACGAAGGGGCTGAGATCAAAAAGTAGCTGCCTTTAGCTGCTGGTGTTTGTGTGTGTGTGTGTGTGTGTGTGTGTGTGTCCTTAGCTCTGGGTCTCTCTCCTGGTCTGTCTGCCCACACAGTGCATGATGCAACCCCCTCCCCACTCCATATGGAATGGTCCTCTCTCCCAATGCCCCCTTTCCTCCCAACTTCTGGCACTGACTCTTGCCACAGTTGGTGACATCAAATACCTCTTCTGAAGTATCCTGGAATTGCAGATTAGCCTTGAAAAGGAGGAGATTGACTGCCCCTCCCCCCCCCCAGTTTCCTCTTCCCTCATTTGAAAGGTGAGAGTCCAGAGAAGGGGAAACAGATGCCCCTGGACGCCCAAGTGGGTGAACTGGGATTAGAACAAAGCCCTGTGTGACCCCCTAAATCCTGGGCCACTTTCTGATAGCCCTAACATCTCGGTGGAACCCAGCTTGAGTTTCTGAACAGTAACACGAGCTGCAGGCTGCTGGTCTGGGCGGTGACCTGGCTTGGTAGCTGCAAGGACTTGGGTGACCCCGAGTCGTCCAGGAGAGCAGGACATTACTGCTCCTTCCTGACAAACTTCGAGCCTTTTTCTAACAAATCCTTAATGCCCGGGTAGCAGGAGCGAATGTGTGGATGATATATGCCCGACCACAGCTTGCTGCATGCCCGGCGGTGGATAGAGCATTTTAAATATTTTACATGGCATCATGGCCCTGTGAAGCGGGAGATATGGTTCTTGTCTGAAGCAAATGGGGGCTCAGAGAAGTGCAGACAGACACCTGAGGTCACACAGCTAAGAGGGAGAGATTTACTAGAACTCATGTCCCAGTGTGGCCATATTTGGAATGGCAAGCAGAGGTCAGTACACCCTGGGGTGGTCGGTGATCTTAAACCTCTTTCTTTTTTTAATTAATTGTGTGTATGTGTGTGTGTGCATGCACATGCGTGTGTATCAGCGGATACTCTGTCTCTGTGGAGGACCAAAGGTGACTCCAGGAATCATCCTGGATTGCTTCTACCTCCTTTTTGCTCCGCTCCTATATTTCCCAGGCTCCGCCCACCAGGGCCAGAAGTGCAGGCCATTTCCACCTGGCATTTTTACATTTGACATAGGATTTGAACTCAGGATCTTCTGCCTGCAAGGTAGAGTCTTAACCCCTGAGCCATCTCCCCAGGCCCCCCCCCTTTTTATAAATTTCAAGCAGAGACGCTACAGGTTATGAAAGAACCTTCAGAGGGGCTTTCTCCCCCCTTTTCTGGACAGCTTGGTTCTGTCTTCATTAGTCATAATTGACTTTGAAGCTTTGTCTTTTCTTTTCCTTTTAAGTTTTGATCTTGAGCAGAGTTTCACTCTGTATAGTTCACGGGGCCTGGCACTTGGCAAATCTCCTTCTTCAAACTCCATGGTGCTAGGATTATAGATGTGCATTATCTGCACCCCCAAGATCTAGGGGGTCCCATTGCTGCTCAGTTCGGGAGCTGAATAGCTCAGCCGGCCCAGTCTGTGCTGAAGCCTGGCGGTGTCCTGCAGTCTCTGGACTTGAGTCCCGTTGGATCAAAGAAGCTGGGCTGTGATGTCAGCAAGGAGTGGAAGCAGCAGGAAAGATGAGCTTCTCGGGATGGGGGGGGAGAGAAGAAATTTCTCTTAGAATCCTAGAAGTCTGGAGGTACTCCAAGTGGAAGAACCAAAGTCAGACCAAAAAAGTCACTTGAAGTTTAGACCTGGGGTCTGGCACTTTGGGGGTGTGTGGAGGGAGGGGAGGTAGTCATTTGGCGTTGAGAGTCAAAACTGATCCAGGAGGCCTACAGTAGAGGCCGAGAGATGGAGCAGGAAGGCTGTTTTGTGGGGTGCTCCTGTATCAGGCCCCAGCCGACACTTGGCAGACAAGCAAAGTATGTAAATGCAAATGTACGTAGCGCCTGTCCCAGGCCCGGACCATGTCCCGCATTCCTTCCTGGGAGCCCACACACCTTGTATAACAAGTCCTTGGCTGGCATCTGGCCAGACCAACCCGACAAACCAGCATTCCCTGGGTGCGGGCTGGGCGGGGCTGCAGGACCAGTCACAGGTACCTACTGTGCCAGACTTACAACTCCGGCAGGGAGCTGGGTACCTCACATGCCAACCCAGCATTTTTGGAGGCTGAGACAAAAGGATCAAGGGTTCAAGACCAGTCAGAGCTACGAGACCTTTTCTCACAACAAAGCCAGATGTCCCACAGACATGGTAGCAATGGGGATAGTAAGAACAGCTAACATGGTGGTGCAACTTTATGTGTGTTATTTATTTACTCAGTGTGTGTGTGTGTGTGAGAGAGAGAGAGAGAGAGCGAGAGCGAGAGAGAGCACTGTGTGTCCCTGTGGAGAACCAAGGATGACTTCAAAAATCATCCTGGATTGCTTCTACCTCCTTTTGGCTTCACTCTGTATTTCCCAGGCTCTGCCCACCAGGGCCAGAAGTGCAGGCCACCACTGTTTCTGTCTGGTGTTTTTACGTGGGACCTGGGATTCAAACTCAGGACCTTCTGCTTGCAAGGCATAGTCTTAAACCCTGAGCCATCTCTCCAGTTCCCACCAAAGCATCTTAACTCATTTTCATCAACTACAGCTACTGACAAACAGAATTCTATGAATTTGTACGAAGTTTGTCGATTGCGTTTATCTTCTAGTTCTGGGGATGGAATCCCAGGCTTCATGCATTTGAAGCATGAGCTACATCTCCAGCCCTAAACTAATTTTGATTTTTATTGTATTTATTTATTTTTACAATGCTGGGGATCACACACCCAGGACAACAAATGTGCTGGGCAAGTCCTCTGCCATCGAATTATATCTTCCTGAGCTGGAGAGATGGCTCAGGGGTTAAGTCTTTGCCTCATAAGGAGAAGGTCCAGAGTTCCAATCCCAGAGCCCTCATCAAAAATGCCAGACGGGGGGCTGGAGAGGTGACTCAGGGGTTAAGCCTCTGCCTTGCATGCAGAAGGTCCTAAGTTCGGATCCTAGACCCCAGGCGGAAGCGGGGGCGGCCTGCATTTCTGGTCCTGGTAGGGTGGAGCCTGTGAATCCGGGGGCAGAGAAAACAAGGAAGAGGTGGAGGTGTCCATGGTGGTTCCCGAATTCGTCCGTGGTTCTACACACACACACACACACACACACACACACGCGCGCACACATGTATATGCGCACAATTGAATAAATAATAAAAAAAATTTTAAAAAATGCCAAACGGAAATGGCGGCAACCTGCATATTTGACCCTGGAAGGTGGAACCTGGGAAACTCCAGAGCAAAAGCCAATAGGAGGTAGCGCAATCCAGGGTGATTTCTGATATTACCCTTGGGCCTCCATGGACACACGTGCTGCCCTCAGATACAGGCAGGCATGCGCACACACAATAATAAAAAATATAAAAAATGAATTATACCCTTTAGTCTTAGAGAGAATATATGCACATGTGTCTCAATATATAGTACATGTATTTTCCTATTTTAAAGTCTTTTAAACTTTATTTTATTATTATAACTATGAGTTACTATACATACACATGGTGTGAAGTCAAGTCTTTCCTTTCATTGTATAGGTTCTGGCGGTCAAAGCCAGATTGTCAGGCCTATCCAGCAAGTACCTTTATCCATTGAGCCATGCTGTTTTTGAGAAAGCGTCTTGCTACATAGCCCAGGATAGCCTGAAACCTGAGATAGTTCCAAGTGCTGTTGGGATTGAATGTGTGCACCACTACCCTTGCCTATCTTTACAATTTCTTTTTTTTTTTAATTTTTTATTATTATTATTATTTATTCAACTGTGTGCATGTGCATATGTATGTGTGCGCGCTTGTGTGTATGTGTGTGTGTAGAACCACGGACGAATTCGCGAACCACCATGGACGCCTCCAGCTCCTTCTGCCCTGAGATTCACAGACTCCGCCCTACCAGGACCAGAAGCGCAGGCCGCCCCCGCTTCCGCCTGGTGTCTATACGTGGGATCTGGGAACCGAACTCAGGACCTTCCGCCTGCAAGGCGGAGGCTTAACCCCTGAGCCACCTCTCCAGCCCTCTCTTTACAATTTCTTAAACGTGTGTGTGTGTGTGTGTGTGTGTGTGTGTGTGTACACTGTATGTGTGGATATGATGTGTGTATATAACATGTATATATGATGTGCATATACACAATGTGTGCATTAAATATGTGTATATGATGTGTTTATAGGATGTGTGTATATGATGTGTGTATCAATGTATGCATCAACTATGTATATATGATGTCTGTATATCATTTGTATATACAATATGTATATGTATGTATGATATATAGGTATACGACATGTATACACAATGCACGTATATAATGCACATGTATGATGTGTGTATACAATGTATGTATATGTAGTGTGTATACACCGTGTGCATATACAATGTGTGTATATATGTGTATACAATCCATGCATATATGTGTATATGATATGTTTATAGGATGTGTATATACAATGTGTGCATATGATGTGTGTACATGATATGTCAATGTATAGGTATAATGTGTTTACAGGACATGTGTCTGTGATGTGTGTGTATAATGTGATTATTGGATGTGTGTCTATGAGGTGTGTATATATGATGTTTACTTATGTAACGTGTATATGTATCTATGATGTATACAATGTGCATATGTGATGTAAGTATGTTTAGGGTATGTATATGCATGCAACATGTATGTACATGGCATGTGCGTGTGCATGGTGTGTGTGTGCATGGTGTGTGTGTGGGTGTGTGTGTGCAGACATGCACGGGCCACAGTGTGCATATGGATGCGTCCTTCCTTGCCTTTTACCTTGTTTGAGATGGGTTTTTTGTGTCGTTTGCCCCTATGGATGTTGGTGCCTGAGTTCCCGGAGTTTCCTGCCCACCTCCCATCTGGCCATAGGAGCGCAGGTGCGTCTAGCTTGTGTGAGTTGCCCGAGATTTACACTCAGGTCCCGGGACTTGGGTGGCAAACACTTTGTTCACGGAACATGTTCCAAGGGCCCTACATGCCGCTTTTCAGAGCCGTTTTAGTCTGTAAAGGCTAAAATCCCCATATAGTATTTCTCTTTTAATTTGGAGAGAGAGAGAGAGAGAGAGAGAGAGAGAGGAAGAGAGAGAGAGAGAGAGAGAGAAAGAGAGAGAAAGAGAAAGAGAGAGAGAGAGAACATTTGATAGCCTATAGGTGGAGGTCACAGGACAACTTTCAGAAGTCAGTTTTCCTTCCACCATGTGGGCTTCTGGGGATTGAACACAGATCTCCAAGTTTGCAAGCAGGTGCCTGACCCACAGAGTCATCTCACCAGCCCTTCTTCGAACCTGTCTTTTTTTAAGTTTATTTATTTATTTATTTATTTACTTAATGTGTGTGTGTGTGTGTGTGTGTGTGTGTGTGTGTGTGTGTGTGTGTATCAAAGGGCACTGTGTGTCCCTCTGGAGGACCAAGGGTGACTTCAGGAATAACCCTGGATTGCTTCTACGTCCTTTTTGCTTCTCTCTGGGATTTCCCAGACTCTGCCCACCAGGGCCAGAAGTTCAGACCACCAACCTTTCTGCCTGGCATTTTTTATTTGGGACCTGGGATCCGAACTCAGGACCTTCTGCTTGGGAGGCAGTCTTAGCCCCTGCTCGAGTCATCTCTCCAGCCCTCTTGAGCCCTTCTTTTTTTTTTTATATTTCTAAAGAAGATTTAATTTTGCTAATTGCTCAAAATATTAGAAATTGGCTACAGTTCATTGAAAATCCCATAAGAATAGCCAAAGTTCCAGTTTTTACAAAAAATAGAAAAACATTCCTAAAATTTAAAAAAGCATAAATAGTTCAATCTTGGATGAAAGCAAAAGAGTGATACTTTCTAATCTGTTACATAGTTACACTGAAGCAAAATGACATTACCTTCAAGACAGATATTTATACCAAAAGAACAGGATAGGAACTCAGAAAATAAGCTGATGTGTGTGTGTGTGTGTGTGTGTGTGTGTGTGTGTGTGTGTATATGACTGACTGACCTTCAACAGCAGTTCCATAAATACACACCAGGAAAGGGTATTCTGTGCAGCAAATGCTGGAAAACTTGGTACGCACATGTTAAAGTATGGTGCAGGACCCTTGTCTGATACTGTGCATAAAAGTCAACTAAAAATATACCAAAGGCACATTTTGATCTTACATGCATGTATTAAGATCATGGACTTGAGCCCTTCTTAATGATTGCTGTTATTAACTTGACTCCTTAGTGTGTGAGAAGATCCATTCATTGCATTGTATAGTCACCTAATTTTTGCAACCAATTATGTCCTTAGTTAAATAACTTATAATTGGCTAATAAATGCAATGAAGCAAGTTGGCTAATGGTTATAATTAATTAGGACACTTTCTTTTAAGAGTCCTGATCTCACTATGTATGTATCCCAGGCTGGCCTTGGATTCACATCCTTCCTGTCTATACTTCCTGGGAACTGGCATTGTAAGTATGCACCACCACTCACACCCAACATTGTGTATATTTTAAAAAATTCTTTATAGTTATTATTATTATGTGTGTGGTATGTGTGTGTATGAGTCAGAGAATCACTGTGTGGCGTCTCATGCCTTGGGGGTTCTGGGTACTGAACTCAGGTTCAACTGCCTTTACCAGCTGAGCCGTCTGGTCAGCCTAGGCTTTCTTTTGAGACGACGGGGCCTAGTGTGTCCCAGGGTGTGTCTGCAGCTTTAGCTTGCCATGTGGCCAAGGTGGGCCTTGAACTCCAGATCCTCCTGTCCCCACCTCCCAAGTGCTGGCTCACTCTCGTCCAAGGCAGTGCTGATTATGCCCTTCTTTGGACCTCAGTCGATTTGTGTGTATGTGTGTGTGTGTGTGTGTGTGTGTGTGTGTGTGTGTGTGTGTACTCGACTGTGCCAAAGAACAATTCAATATGTGCACTTGTGGAGGCCCAAGGGTGACATCAAGAGGGGCTGGAGAGGTGGCTCAGGGGTTAAGCCTCTGCCTTGCAGGCAGAAGGTCCTGAGTTCGGATCCTAGACCCCACATATAGACGCTGGGCGGAAGCGGGGGCGGCCTGCATTTCTGGTCCTGGTAGGGCAGAGCCTGTGAATCCCGGGGCAGAGTAAACAAGGAGGAGGTGGAGGCGGTCCATGGTGTTTCCCGAATTCGTCTGTGGTTCTACACACACACACACATACATGCACACACGTGCACACACCATACATGCACAATTGAATAAATAATAATAAAAAAATTTAAAAAAAAGAATCACCCTGGATTGCTCTACCTCCTTATTGCTTTGTTCTGGGATTTCCCAGTCTCTGTCTTCCAGTGTAGGAATTATAGGCCAACACCATATCCATCCAGCATTTTTAAATGGAATCTGGGGAATCTGAACTTAGATCCCTGAACCATCTTCCCCAACCCTTCTTTCCATTTTCTAGACAGGAAACTCCAGATGGGACAGGGATAACTGTGATTATACCAGTAATCTCAGTTCCCAGGAGGTAGAGGAAAGAAGGATGTGAATCCTGGGGCTAGCCTGGGTTACATAGTGAGACAACCCCCTCTCAAAGAACAGGTGTCCTAGTTAATTATAAAGATGAGCTAACTTATTCTCCAGGAGCAAACCCATTCTTGGATTCCTGTCTACCCTTTTCCAGCATTCCCCTTGGATCTCCCCAGTCAGGGATCCTTGAGCCCCAGTTCTTCCCAAGTGCCTCTCTGTCATAGTTAGGCACAAGTGTCAACTTGACAGTTGAGGGTTTGAGCTCTGGGGACATTTGCAGAGAATTAGTCATTAGAGTTAAGCCCAGAGTAAACTTGCAGGAGATTGTCTAGTGGATGGGGGAGACCCAGCCCATGGGGGGTGGGATTAGGCCCTGGAATAAAATATAGAGAGCTGGTTGAGGAAGTTGGCATCTTTGTGTACACTTGGCCGGACATGCTGGTCTGGCAAGTAAGGATCATCTCTCTCTCAGCCAATTCCCTCAGCCCTGGTATTGGTGTGAGCTCTCCCGTCAAGCTGGACTGAGAACTGTAACCAGTCAATTGAAAGAGAAAATAAACCTCTTGTTCCCTTAACCCTTTTGATGGTGATATATCAGCAACCATGCGAATGAATCGCAACACTCCTCCACCCTGCCCTGAGTGCTACAGAAAGAGGAAGGCTGGTGCTCTGAGGAGTCTGTCTCCCAAGTGTGCTGGGCACAGCCCAAATGATAATTGTGCAAGTCACTGGTACCTACAGCTGGTGTTCCCAAGGGATGGAGACAGGGTGGAGCCTGCCACGGGGCTGCTACGGCTGGGCTGGGAGTTGGTTGTAGGTTGACAGGCATGTGAGGGGAGGGAGTGGCATGTGCTGGAGGCTTAGATTTGCAAACCCACTGGACCTATGGCTGGAGTGGCTGGAGACAGGGAGGGGGTTGGAGAGCAGATGGATCCAGGGCTGCTAGGATCTCTCTCTCTCTCTCTTTCTCCTCTTCCTTCCCTCTCTTCCTGTCCTCTCTCCAACAAACAGTTAAAAAAATGTTCTCTGGAATGACCCAAGACTGCAAGATGTGTTTATTATCAACTATATTAAATTTATGCAATACATAATATAAAGAGAATTATTGGGGCTGGAGAGATGGATTGGAGGAGAGAGGTGGGAAGGAGGCCATGCAGGGTATGTAGTCCGTACTGTGACTTTGGAGGGCTGGTGTGGTCAGAGTCAGGGAGTAAGTTGGAGAGTGGGTGGATCAAGGTGCCAGGATGAATTGTGGGGGTGGAGGTGGGGTGGGGAGGCAGCATGCAGGGTGTATAGTCCACACAGTGTTTGGATTTTATCCAGCATGCCAAGGGGATTTTGGAGGATTCTGACCAGAGGAGGGGTTTATGAGCTGATTTAATGCTCAGAAGATGCTTTTAACATCTTCTTCTTTTCCTCCTCCTCCTCTTCCTCCTTCGTGTGTGTGCATGCATGTGCATGCATGTGTGTGTGTGCCTGTAGAGACCCAAGGGTGACATCAGGAATCATCCTGGATTGTTTTACCTCCTTATTGCTTTGCTCTGGAATTTCCCAGATTCTACCTTCCAGAATTACAGGTTACCATCTCATCTGCCGGGCAGTTTTACCTGGGATCTGGGGATCCGAACTCAGGTCCTTTTGCTTGTGAGGCAAATGCTTTAGCCCTGAACCATCCCCAGAGCCACACAGTCAGCTTTCTTCCAGCGGGTGACTCCCATTCTCCTACACCTTCCACAGATCCTCACTTCTCTCTGCCTGGCTCCAAAGCCCCTCAGGAATTCATCCCTGTCAGGCTTTTCCTCCCTTTCAAGGACCCCCTTTCTCAGTCTACTTTGGACCCCACTTTAGCCAAGTTATAAGTGTTGGGACATCTGAGAGCTGCATCTGCTTTTGGTCCTTCTGTGCATGCTGGGGGATGGGGGAGATCCTCACCCCTCATCCCCCTAACCCCTCATTCCTTCTGCTTCAAATAACCTCATCTCAGAGAGATGTGTAGGTTTTGGTATCCAACCACATCCAGCGATGGGAGGAATTAGAGCACTCGGAGTGGGCTACACTTTGCACCCCTGCCTTGCTAAGCTGTTTCACTTGCTACTTTTCACTTGCTACTTTGTTGCATCACGAACCCAAGGGGGCTCCGCCCTCCACAGCCCAGGTCACATTCATCCTGGGTGTTCCACCTGGAACTGAGTCACAGCACTCCGCTGGGGGCTGGGAGAGGATTAGCCAACCTCAGTGGGGGCAGAAATTACATAAAGTTCAGGAGTTGGGGTGCTGTGGGCTGGAGACACTGAGGAGAAGGGCCAGGTGCCTCGGGCTAGGTAGAGACCTGTTAGGGAAGAACATCCTCACTCTCCATCCTGGGAGTGTGTCCTGCTCAGCTCTTTGATCTTTCTCTCTCTCTCTCTTTTTTTTTTTTTAACATTTTATTTATTTATTTTTGAAAGTGTGTATCAAAGGGCACTGTGTGTCCCTGCGGAGGCCCAAGGATGACTTCAGGGACCATCTTGGATTGCTTCTACCTCCCTATTGCTTTGCACCGGAGTTTCCCAGGCTCTGCCTTCCAGGGCTGGAATTACAGCCTGCAGGTCATATACGCCCAGCATTTTTACTTGGCATCTAGGAATCTGAACTCAGACCCTTTTGCTTTCAAAGCAAAGGCTTTTCACCTCTTTACAATCCTCCCTCAGCCCTGTCCCCCACCCCCCCTTTTTTTTTTCTGAGACGAGAATCTCCCTCTGTAGCTCAGGCTGACCTTGAATTCATTACGTAGCCTAGGATGGCCTGGAACATCTAATGTTTTGATGACAGGGAAACGCCATGCTGCCCCGTTTTATGCAATACTGGGGATTTGAACCCAGGGCTTGTGTTTGTGAACTGAGCTGTATCCCCACTCTGCTTCTGTCTATGCAGGTGAAATGACTCCAGGCACCTCAGCCAAGATCATTGCACTTGGCCTCCCAAAAGCTAGGATGACAGCCTTGTGCTCACACCCCTAGCCGAGGCTGGTATTTTTGGGACAAGTTTATTTCATTGAACTCAATGTTCTCAAGGTTTACCCGGATCGCGTCAGATGTCTGCCCGTGCGTTGACCGAATAGTATTTTTACCACGTGTATACTTATCCATTCATGAGCCAGGCTCGCTGCGGCGGCTTGCACGTCTTGACTGTAGTGAAGGCGGCTTGGATGAGTGTGGCATGCAGACACATCTTTGAATTCTTCATCCCCGAACACCCCAATAAAGACGCTTGCTGGATCACGGTTCTTTTCTTTTGGTGCAAGGTGAAGACGAAATCTGAACTCTGAGTTTCCCAAAGCGGCCACATCTTGACGTGCTCAGGGAGGGGCTACACTGCTACCAGATTTCTCTTAGTTGATCTCACTTTTTTGTGTGCGTTAAGTGCAAACTAAGGCTCTTGAGCATGCTGGATCAGCACTCTACTGCTGAGCCACGCCCCCAGATTCCCATTGGAGGATGTTAGGCTGTCACTCTACCTCTGAGCTACGCCTCCAGCCCCTCCCTGGAGGATGCTAGGCAGGGGCTCTGCTTCTAGGTCACGCCCCAGGCCCCCATTGGAGAATTCTGGGCAAGGGCTCTACCTCTGAGCCACGCCCCCAGCCCCTTCCTGGAGGATGAAGCTAGGCTATCACTCTACCTCTGAGCCACGCCTCCTGGCAGGGGCTCTACTATTCAGTCACTCCCTGGTGCCCCTCGCTGGGGGATTCTAAGCTCTCCAGCCCTTCCAGGAGGATTCTGGATCGTGCTCTCCACTGAGCCATTCCCTGATGCTTGCATCTCTTTGGAATCAAGGAAACTGAATGTAGACTCAGCCGTCTGGTTCTGAAGATACACAGCGTGACCGCCGGCAGATTCCTGGACAAGAGGATTTTCAGCTCTATGCATGGTGCTGAGTGCCCGTGGGGCGACTCTATTTACAGTATTGCTTTGCTTCCTACAGGCGCTGACCCCCAAAACCAGAATCCCAGCACCCATCGTTTATTTAAGAACCAGCTTCAGAAGACACCAGCAGTAAGAAAGAAGGATCCAGAGAGAGAGGGAGAGCTGAAAACAGGTACTCACACACGCACATGCACACATTTGTTCAGAATTACAAATTTCACCATCACCCAAAGACAGAAATAGCCCAAATGCTCCTCAACGGTCGAATGGGACGTCCAGATAATGGAATATTAGGCAGAGGTAAAAAAGCAAAGCCACGATCCTCCCCCATGGTATGGATGAACTTGAAAACCAGTAGAGTGACATAAGGAGGGGAAAGACCCCCTGTTGTGTGAATCCAACCTATGTAGAAAAAAGAGAGGAGGCGGGGCATAGAACGCTAGGAAGTCTCAGGTAGAAGGGTGAGGAAATCAAGGTCAGCCTCAACTATGTAGTGAGCTTTAGACTAGCTTGGGCTGCATAGGATCCTAACTCCAAAAAATGAGAGAGAGAGAGAGAGAGAAAGAGAGAGAGGAGGAAGGAAGAATGAGAGGAAGAGAGATTCATAGTTGCCAGGGGTTGTAGGGAAGAAAGGATGTGGCGCAACTGTGAATGGGTACGGGGTATTGTTCTAACGAGGAACATTCCAGGGTAACACAAAGGGGATTTTGCATAACACCAAGAATGGGTTCAATGCCACTGAGTTTTTTGGCTTCTTTATTGATTTCTTTAATTTCACAATTTATTTTTTTCTTTCTCATGTATGTATGTATGAGGTGTGTGTGTTTGCATGTGGACACCATGTATGTGGATATATATTACCCAAGTGCACTTGAGCATGTGCGCTCCTGGAGGCCCAAGGGTGATATCAAGGAGCACCTTAATACTACTGTGAGCCTGGGTCCCTCGTTTAACCAGACAGCTATGAGGGCTCCTCTGGCTAGTCAGCCTACTCTGGGGGTTCCTCCTAGGGCTAGAATGACAGGTAGGCCATCCTACCTGCTCGCCATTTTTCTGTGGGATCTGGGGATTCAATCTCAAGCCCCTTTGCTTTTGAGACAATGGATTTTTACCACCGAGCCACCTCTCAGGTCTAGTCATTTATGTTTGAGACAGGATGTCGCTCCATGCCAGGTCTGGCTTAGCACTCCGTCACCCAGGTGGGCCTCATGCCTGCAGCAATCTTGCCACCTAGGCTACACAGGCATTGGGGTTACTGTTCAGAGCCACCATGTCTGCTTCTGGTCCCGCCTTTCTTTTTAGTTCGAGAAAGGGTCTCGCTGAGTCATCTTGCTGGACCTGTGTCCACACGGGCTTTGTGCCTCCAATTCTGCTATTGAATCTTTTGCTGTAGTAGCCAGGGCTACAGGCCTGTATCGGCAAGTGTGACATCCTTCCCTGGTGCTAGATAGGCAGGTATGTGTGTGTGTGTGTGTGTCTATGTGTGCACCTGTGTGTGCATGCCTGTGTCTATGTGCATGCAAGTGTGTGCCTCTGCGTGTACATTTGTGTGTACATGTATGCCTCTGTGTGTGTATGTGTCTCTGTGTGCCTCTGCATGTGTGTGTGTGCATGCCTGTATGTACATGCATGGACATGTGCATGTGTGTCTGTGTATGTACCTCTGCGTGTGCATATGTGTATGTGTGAATGTGAGAGAGTATGTGTCCGTGCATGTGTGTGTGCTGTGCACATGTGTGCTCGAGTGTAAGAGAATGTGTGCGTGTGTGTGCATGAGCATGTGTGTGTGTGTGCCTTGCAATGTTAAGGTCAAGTATCCCCACGGGCTCTGTGGAGGTCAGGGCCGGGCAAGGACGGCGCTGACCCTTCCCCGCCCTCTAGGATGCTGCGGGTCACCGAGCATCTGCTGTGCGCCCTGGGCCTGGAGAAGACCACGTTCCGCGTGTACACCGTGTCCTTGCTCCTCTTCTGCTCGCTCTTCTTCCTCTTCCGGCTGCTGACGTGCCTGCTGCACATCTGCTGGGACTTCCACATCACCTGCCGCCGGCTGCGCTGCTTCCCGCAGCCGCCCCGCCGCAACTGGCTGTTGGGCCATCTGGGCATGGTGAGTATGGGGGGGAGGCCCAGGCCCTGAGTTCCAATCGCTTACTTCGGGGTCAGAGTATAACACCCAAGCTCAGAGAAGGCAAGAGGTTTGTCTCGGGTCACACAGCTGGGGGAAGCAGAACTAACTTTGTCTTTTAAAAATTTCATTTATTTATTTGTGTGTGTGTGTGTGTGTGTGTGTGTGTGTGTGTGTGTGTGTAGAATAGGGCACTGTGTGTGCCGGTGGAAGCCCAGGGATGACTTAGGGAAATATCCTGGATTGCTTCTACCTGCTCTTTGTTTTGCTCTGGAGTTTCCCAGGCTCTACCTTCCATGGCTGGAAGTGCAGTCTACTGCCACGTGCGATCTGAGATCTGAACTCAGGACTTTCTGCTTGCAAGGCAGAGGCTAAACTTCTGAACCATCTCTCTAGCCCCCAGAGCTGACTTTTTACTTATTTGCTTTCTTTCGTGTTTGTGTGCATGGAGTGCATGCATGTGTGTGGACACATGTAGAGTGCATGTTCACAAATACAGTTGAGTCTGTGTACCTGTGTGGTATGTGTGTGTGTTTGTATGTGGGTGGATGCACAAGATAGGTGTACGTACATATGTTCACTAGAGTGTGGATGCCCAAGGGCGACATTGGGAATCATCCTGGATTGCTCTACCTCCTTATTGCTTTGCTCTGGAGTTTCCCAGGCTCCACTTCCAAGGCTGGAAGTGCAGACCGTGCCACCATTTCCACCCGACGTTCTTATGTGGGATCTGGGGATCTGAACTCCAGTCCTTTAGCTTGCCAGGCAGAAGCTTTAACCCCTGAGCCATCTCCTCAGCCAGCATTCTTCGTGTTTTCAGTAGAGACATTGATTGGTGCTGTTAAGTGGCAGACTGGCTCCCTCCTGACAGAAGAAGGTGTGTGGTGGGAGAGGCAGGGACGTCTGGTCTTCATCCCTGTTCTCTTCCTCATCTTCACAGTATCTTCCCAATGAGGCGGGCCTGCAAGATGAGAAGAAAGTTCTGGACAGCATGCACCATGTAATCCTGGTGTGGGTCGGACCCGTCCTGCCACTCTTGGTCCTGGTGCACCCCGATTACATCAAGCCTGTGGTGGGCGCCTCAGGTAAGAGGCTGGACCTTAGAGGGGCTGAGCTAACCTTCGACTCCCAGAATCCACCTGGGCTGTGAGGCAGGTGGGCTCTCCAGAAAAGAAGGAAAGGCAGGAAGGCAGGAGAAAGGAAGGAAGGAAGGAAGGAAGGAAGGAAGGAAGGAAGGAAGGAAGGAAGGAAGGAAGGAAGGAAGGAAGGAAGGAAGGAAGGAAGGAAGAAAGAGGGGCTGGAGCAATGGGGGCTCAGAGGTTAAGACTCTGCCTCACAAGCAGAAGGTCCTGAGTTCGGATCCCAGGTACCACCTAAAAACACCAAGTGGAAAGTGGGAGTGGCCTGAACTTCTGGCCCTGGTGGGCGGAGTCTGGTAAATCCTAGAGTGAGGCAAAAGGGAGGTAGAAGCAATCCAGGATGATTCCTGAAGTCACCCTTGGGCCTCCAGAGGGACATACAGTGCCCCCCCAATAAATAAATAAATAAATAAACAAAATTTTAAAAATCACTTGAATAGGGCTTTGAGGGGTGAAAAGGAGTTTGCGAAAGCAGGCTGGGTAGGCCAAGGGGTGAGGGCAACCGCATGTGGGCATGTCCAGGAGGCCCCAGAAAGCACGTGCAGGGAGGCACGCTGGCCTACAGGGCGGTGAAGCCGGGGTTACGACATCCCAGGCTACAATGAGTTCCTCGTTTGGGTTGGGTCCCGGGCACTCCTGCCATGACTAAGCATTTCGGTGGCCCAGTGGGTGGCCACTTCTCTTCACCTGGGCTCTGGGTAATCTGCGCTCTTACTCATCCTCCGCACCCAGCTCCTGAAGCCTCCCGTCTCCCCCCCCCCCCCCAGAAGCCTTCCCTGATCCTCCAGGGACTTGGCACTCTAGATTTTTCTATTCTCAATCTTCTTCTTTTTAATTGATTTAAGTTGAGAGAGAGAGAGAGAGAGAGAGAGAGAGAGAGAGAGAGAGAGAACAAGCACATGCATAGGTATGCACACCATGGTGCACAGATGGGAAGTCAGAGGACAACTTTCAGAAGTCAGTTCTCTCCTTTCACCATGTGGGCTTCTGGGGATTAAAGTCAAGTTGCCAGGTTTGGGAGCAGATGCCTGACCGACAGAGTCATCTCCCTCCCCCTCCCCCTCCCCTCCCCTCCCCCCTCCCCTCCCCTCCCTCCCCTCCCCTCCCCTCCCCTCCCCTCCCCTCCCCTCCCCTCCCCTCCCCTCCTTCTCTCTCCTCTCCTCTCTTCTCGTTCCCCTTTTTTTGCTTCCTTTCCTGCTTGCTTGCTTGCTCTTGCTTTCTTTCTTGTACATGTATGGATATAGAAGCCAGAGTTCAACCTCAGGATCATCTATAGGAGCCTCTGTGTGTGTGTGTGTGTGTGTGTGTGTGTGTGTGTGTGTGTATTAGAGGACACTGTGTGCCCCTGTGGAGGCCCAAGGGTGACTTCGGAAATCTTCTGGATTGCTTCTACCCCCTTTTTGTTTTGTTCTGGGATTTTCCAGGCTCTGGGCACCAGACCTGGTGTTTTGCCTCCTTGCTCTGGTGGCAGACTGTTTATTGCAGCTGCTGCGGTGCCCCGAGACTTCCTTGGGGCTTCGGGCATCTCTGGACCCTCTAGGGGCTCAGGGGTGACAGATGCTCGATCCTCCACACCTGACCTTCGTGTGAAGCCCAATGATGCAAACCAGGTTTTCAGGCTTGTGCTGCAGGCGCTTTACCCACTGAGCCCACCCCCTCCTGCCCCCATCCCTGAATTTGGCTCTTGAAGCAATTTTCTGACGGGTTAGCACAGTGGGCCATTCTTTTTTTTAAAATACTCACGGGTACCTAAATATTCACTTCTCAAGTACTCAATGCCAATAAGTAATAATATAATTGCAGTAACAAAATAGCCAACAGGTGGCTAATTAATCATTGACGTGTTCACATATTTAATGAGCATCTGTCACCAGTCAGCGGCGCCCTGGGAAGCCAGGAGGCTGGGCAGCATCTGCTTTTCCTGTTTGGGAAAGTGAGGAGATGGGGGGACCAGGGTGTGACCTGTACAAGTTCACACAGGAGCTGGCGACTGGTCCTGAGCTTGACCCCCAGGCTTACCTGCCACCCACAAGGGGGTTGGGGGGGGGCTCCCTGTCTCTTTCCTGCCCTGCCCAGGAGCTCCTGTGGGCAGGGCATTCAGGGCGTGGGGCTGAGCTGTTCCAGGGTCTGCCCAGGATGGGTTGGGCACAGACAGGGGGCAGGAGGGGAGTGCTGAATGGGAGGATGACTGTGCAGGTGATTGGCCAATACCTGGCATTTCACGTCAGTGACTAAGTCACAGTCAGGCATAGGAGACATCGGTTGTTCTGTGTCCCTACTTCTTGGGAACATCCTATGAAATCTCAAATCTGTTCTGGGTATAGGAGGTAGATTTTTCCATGCATTCTTCCCTCCACACATCTGTGCATGCATGCATGCATCCACCTACCTACCCATTCATGCATGCATGCATGCATCCACCTACCTACCCATTCATGCATCCATGCATGTATGCATCCATCCACCTACTTACCCATTCATGCATCCATGCATGCATGCATCCATCTGTCCACCTGCATACTCATCCCTCCACCCATCTATCCACTGGTTGTTGGATTAGTCCATCCATCCCCCTATCTACCTATTTATTTAACTACAAACATGGTACCTTCCATCCATGTTCCCATTCATCCATCCATTCATTTATCCACCCATCCATATTTCTTTTCATCCATCCATCCACCCACATATATTTCTTTTTATCTGTCCATCCACCCACATATCCATCCATCCATCCATCCATCCATCCATCCATCCATCCATCTCTGTCTGCCCATCTATCCATCCATGCATTCACCCACCCATCCATATTTCCTTCCATCCACCCACCAATCCATTGTCCATCCATCCATCCATCCATCCATCCATCCATCCATCCATCCACCCAACCCCATCCATCCGACCATATCCATCTATCCATCCATCCATATCCATCTATCTCCTCACTCCCCCATCCTAACCATACATGTCCACCCACCCATCTACCCATCCATCCATCTGCCCACCCATCTACCCATCCATCCATCTGCCTACCCATCTACCCATCTTGCCTTCCTTCCTTCCTTCCTCCCTCCCTCCCCTTCCGCTCCTTCCTCCTCCCTCCCTCCTCCTCTCTCCTTCCTTCCCTCCCTCCTTCCATCTCTTTCTTCTCTTCTTCTTTCTCTCTTTTCTCTTTCTTTCTTTCTTTCTTTCTTTCTTTTTCTTTCTTTCTTTCTCTTCTTCTTTCTTTCTTTCTTTCTTTCTTTTTCTTTCTTTCTTCTTTTCTTTCTTTCCTTTCTTTCCTTCCTTCCGTCCTTCCTCCTATTCTTCCTTCCTTCTTCTCACCCTTCCTATCCTCTATCCGTTCTCTTCCTTTCCTCCTCTTCTCCGTGTCCTCTGTCATTGCTTCCTTCCTCCTTCCTTCCTTCCTTCTTTTTCTGCTTCTTTCTATTCCTTGCCGTTCCGTCCTCCGTCCTTCCTTCTTTCTTCCCTTCCTTCTTACTTCCCGTTCTTT
>JALPQD010000421.1:1774710-1827964 GCA_023101885.1 Typhlomys cinereus | reverse complement strand
TGAGCTGGTCACTTCTCTTTCCTCCCATGTGAATTCCGTGACTGACCTATTGCAATTTTCTTTAGGTGATCAGTGGAGTTGGCCTACTTAGATATACTTGACAGACAGGCTAGTCTGGCAAGTGAGGTTTGTCCCTCTCTCAACAATGAATATGGTGTCTTGTGACAGTTCCCTCGGACCCTGGTATTTACTGTGGAACCTCTTGCCAACCGGAATTAAAGCGATAAACCAGGGAGCTAGACAGAGGCTCAGGGGTTTTAAGCCTCGCCTTGCAACCAGAGGTTGAATTCAGATCCCAGGTCACACACGAAATTTGGGACAGACATAAACCAGTGGGCAGCCTACACTTCGGGCCCTGGTGGGTGGAGCCTGGAAATCTCAGAGCAAAGCAAAAAAGGAGTGAAACATCCAGGAGATTCCTGAAGTCAATCTTGGTCCTCCACAGGGCACACACAGTGCTCTATCCAACACACACACCACACACAACCACACCACACACACCCAAATAGAAATAAATTGTATTCAAAAACTGTTAAACCAAACAATCATAAGCCGAATAGCATCCTATGTGTGAACCAGGGAAACATGCAGGCCACAACCACAGGGCCTCTTCCCTGCATGGGTTGTCCCAGATTGGAGCCAGGACCCTGCAACCCGAGGGCCAGCCAGCTGCTCTCATTCTCGGGGTCAGCTGGGGACTCACGTGCATGGTGTCAGTTGCACTGGTTTGAAGATCTTCATGTTAGGGCTTCAGGAGTCGAAGTGGAAGGCGGGCGTCAGCAGGCGGGGGTGGACGGTGGGGGGGGCGGCTACACTTGTCCCCCTTTTGCTAAGCAGAAGCCCATCCCCTGAGGCCCAGGAAACCATGGTAAGGCCGTAACCTCCACCTTGAAACCTCTAGGGGACCCAACGCACAGCTCTCATTCTCTCTCTTTTTCTATCTTTCTCTGCCCATTAGCATCTCACCGAGCCAAGGTTCAGGAAGCTGTAGAAAAGGTCGTCCTGGGGGCAATGGCGGTGTGGAGAGAGAGAGAGGCCATGATGACCCAGACAGAGTTTGACCTTGACCTCGCTGCTTCTGTACTTCTTGGGTTCCAACCTCCCAAGTTATCCCACTGGTCATCCTCTCATCGCGTCTACCCTGGAAGAGCATTAATAAAACACTGGTTTGAATGGGGAGTCTGTCTGGCTCAGACATGTTCCGAGCCCAACCAAGCTCTTTTTGCTGGACCACAGAGATGACTCCAGGGGTTAAAGTCTTTGCCTTACAGCAAAAGATTCTAAGTTCAGATCCCCAGATCCCACAGAAAAATGACCAGCAGAAAAAAAAAAAAAAAGAAAAGAAAAATGACCAGCAGATATGTCATTATCCTGTAATTCAGGCTCTGGAAGGAAGACCTAGGAAACCCAGAGCAAAGCAATAAGGAGTTAGAGCAATCCAGGGTGATTCCTGATGTCACCTTGGGATTCCATAGGGACACACACTCAAGTAACCTTGGGTACACACACTCCCCACAGACATATACACATAGGCATGGACACACACAAGAAAGAAAAAGGAAGGAAGGAAGGAAAAAGAAGAAAAGGAAAGAGGAGGGAGGGAGGGAGGGGGAAGGAGGGGAGGGAGGGAGGGAGGGAGGAGGGAGGGAGGGGGAGGTGAAGGAGGAGGAGGAAGGAGGGAAGGGAGGGAGGGAGGGAGGGAAGGAAGGAGGGAGGGAGGCAAGGAAGGAGGGAGGGAGGGAAGGAAGGAAGCAGGCCATGGAGCTGCTGGGAGTGAGGTGCAGCAGTGGCTGTGCTGAGCCTGGGTCACAAGGACGAGTCAGCAGGTGACTCAGGAAGTTCTGCTAGGGAAGAAGGTCATGTGCTCTTCAGCCCTGAAAACCAGGATGAATGTCATGCTGGTCTACGTCCTGGTCTTTGTTCTACTGTTTATTTGGAGGGATCAGCAAATCACGTCCTTTCTGATGAAATCTACAGGAACCTCTGCCTATGGGACAGGATGCCCCCCAAGGACCTTAAGAAAGGGACAGATACTAGAATCTCTGAGGTTCAAGATGTCAAGTGTGAACAAGCCTATAATCCCATCACATGGAAGGCAGAGGCAGAATCAGAAATTCAAGATCGTCCCTGGCTACATTAGCAAGTTCAGAGTCACAATGAGCTACATGAGCTTTCTTGAAGATCAAAGGGTGGATGAATGAAAGAAAAAAATGACAGAAAGGGAGAAACACAGACTGGTTAGGTAGGTGAGGGACGGGTGGATGGGTTGATGGGTAGGTGGATGTGTATTGTTGGGAGAATGGATTAGTAGAAGGATGAGTGGTTGAGGGCTACATGGATTTAAGGAGGGAAGGAAGGAAGGAAGGAAGGAAGGAAGGAAAGGGAGGGAAGGAAGACAAACAGGGAAGGTACAGGGAATCAATAACTTGCTACAATGGTTAACCTGAATGATCTTCACTATTGGGTTGGGAAGGGTCTAGGGTGTGTAAGAGAGAATAATTCCAGATATGAGAGTCCCTGTTGTAGGTGGCTCCCTCCCTCAGACTGCAGACTGGACTCAGTAACAGGCAGAAGAGAAAGTTCATTTGACAACACAGGTGATTTCTCTCTTCCCCCACCACGAATGGCTGAGATCTCCAAAAGCAGGAGCCACAAATAAATCTTTCCTTCCCAACTTCTTTTGCTCAGATACCTTGTCCCAAAAGATATGACACGCTTCTTGGTATTGGTAGATACAAATAGAGTTCAGTGGAAGTAGCCTACTGTTGCAGTTTGTCTGTATGAGGGGTGACGTTGATCTTCCTGGGGACCCTTGAGCTCACCAGACTGAGCAGCAAGGTCAACAGTAAGAGACCTCTTGTCTCCCGTTCTCTGGACTAAAAACAGGATTTTTGTTTTCTCTATGGTCAGCTCAGACAAGAAGTGATGCCAGTCAGCTCACAAATTGTTCCCAACATTGTCTTGTCTTAACCAAAGATTCTTAAGAGATGTGTCCAGAGCTGAACCTCCAATTATCAAGATGACACCATATATCTAACTATATCAAGTTGACACCTGTATATCTATTACATCTATCTTTCCTGTCTTCTTTTTTAATCTACTCCCACATAATATCTGTTGCACTGATATTAATGGTTGTATTTTATGATAGTTTTCAGTAACTTGGTTATTTCAGGACTAGAAATAAACTTTCACATTAAATGTTTAAAAAAGGACCTGACACACCAGTGAAATATCAAAGATGGAGGCAAAACATCTTTGTCTTAAACTACTAAGTACTAGTTAGTCATAACAATTTAGTTTCCCATACAATGTCTTTGTGTTTTTCATTCCTTACTTCTTATTCTTACAAGTTTATGCTATTCCTTGATGTTTTTGCTTTTGGATAATTGCCCAAATTTCATGTCTACATGCTGAGTACTTTAGAATAAACTTATCTTGGTCTCGCTGAGATCCCTCTAACCTGGCCTGGTTTTAATTTCCACTGATCCACCCCAGGAACCTTTCAGAGACTGGTAAGTGCAAGCACTTATATGTCTGTATGTGGCTGATAAATTCACAGCTAAACAACTTAGGGGGACGAAGTCATAGTCCAAGTTGATAGGAGAGTTTATACCAACACCAGGTAGCAAACAGAACTGGTCACACCTTGTCCAGAAGGATTGCTGAGACAGGAAAAAATTTTACTTGCCATACTACAAGTCTGTCAGAGCTTGTTGAAGTATGCCAAGTATTGAACCAGCTCCCTCCATCTTATCTACCTGCCCAGAGAAACTCAGTCCCACCCATGGCAGGCTGGATCTTCCCCCATCAATTAGATACTCTCCTGAAAACTAGTTCAGGTCTTGTCTTAACCAAAGATTCTTAAGAGATGTGTCCAGAGCTGAGCCTCCAATTATCAAGATGACACCTATATATCTAACTATATCAAGTTGACACCTGTATATCTATCACATCTATGTTTCCTGTCTTCTTTTTTAATCTAGTCCTACATAATATCTGTTGCACTGATATTAATGGTAGTATTTTATGATAGTTTTCAGTAACTTTGTTATTTCAGGACTAGAAATAAACTTTCACATTAAATGTTTAAAAAAGGACCTGACACACCAGTGAAATATCAAAGATGGATTTACAGCATAAATCTAAAAAATAAAAAATTCAAATTGATGCTCAGGCATCACTCTTTCAAAAAAAGAGAGATGTTAAAAACATCTCTTAGAAAGGTTTCTTGTCCCTTTCCTCTACTCCCGCCCGGGACGTGCGCGCGGTCCAGCCGGGACTCACCGCGACCTAGGGGGTGAAATACAATATCCATGAGGATGGAGTGAAGGGCATTGCAGGAGCAGCAAAACTGCAAAAGAAAATCAACGAACCATGATCCAGAACTTCAGAGACTCTATATCAACCACCTGGAACTAGGCCAGCCTAACCTCTCCCCTTCTGAAGCTCAGGGAAATTTGCGGAAGAGGGGGCAGTAAGATTGTAAGAGCAGAAGGATGGGAGGAGCAATGATATGCAAGATACTCCACACAAGTTAGGGCCGAAGCAATCTTAATTGGACTTTGCATGCCCTGCGCAATGTCCCACACACTATTGACCCCACAAAGTCTAGCATTTGCTAAAGGCACCAAGATCCTTGGAGGCAAGGAATTGACAGCCACAGTAGTGTTCCTATGCTTAAGGGGAACACAGGAAAGGGTTCAGGGAAATGCCACTGGGTCCTTGTACGTCATCGGAGAGGAGGGCCCAGAGGAAAGTCTGGCATGCACATTAAAGGATTCTCCGGGGTTTGGGGGGGGCACTGGGGGATGGGGAGGGAGGAGTGAGGGGAGGGGGAGCAGGGGGGTTGGAGGGAGGAGGAGGGAGGGAGGGAACCGGTGTACCTATTAAGTTTGTATGAGTGGAAATAATAATAAAAAATGTTAACAATAAATAAATAAATAAATAAATGAGTTTTATAACTATAAAAAAAAGAAAGGTTTCTTACTGGTATTTTTCCAAATAACAGTACAGCTTTTTATAATTGCAAAAAGACTTTCAGGTCATTTTCCTTCATAAATTACCTACATTTCATTTTCTTTTCTTTTTCGTTTTTTGGTGGGTTATTTTTCATAATTCTTTAATAATTGGAAGGAATCTTGTGAATTTTTTATTGATTTGAACATGTTATTTTTAATAATTTCTTATTTTTTAAAAGATTTTTTATTTATTTTTATTTTTTAAAAGTTCATGTGTGTCTATATGTATATATGTGTGTCTGTGTGCCAGTGGAGGCCCAAGGGTGGCTTCAAAAAGCCCTCTGGATTGCTTCTACCTCCTGTTTGCTTTGTTCTGAAGTTTCCCAAGCTCCACCTTCCAGGACCAGAAGTACAGGCGGTGTCCTTATGTGGGATTCGAACTCAGAACATTCTGCTTGTGAGGCAGAGGCTTATTTCTTAAGCCATCTCTTCAGCCTCAAAAATATTATTTTTGTGTGTTCTTGCATATTATATATGGTCTCATAATGTGATTTCCCTCACATTCCTAAAATTAATATATTTTCAGCTAACTAGATATGTAGCTAATTACTAAATCCCTGCTCTGAAAAACTGCATGCCATGCAACACATGCAGACCAAGTATGACCGTGGAAACATCAATTTGCCTACTTTCTTGTTTAATGGTCCTTTGTTCTCAGACTATAAATTCCTGGTAAGCCTCCAAGTGGTTTGCAAAAAAAAATCATGGCACAAACTTACATCCCAGCCATAAAAAAATAAGTAAAATTTGATTTAAATTAATTAAAAGCTTGCTCCTTGGATATTTGTGGTGCTCTGTACAATCTTACATGGCTGGAATATAACAATAATTCATGTAGCATATTAATAAAAAAAATCTAACTCACCCTCCAACCTCATTTCCAGGATGTGGCATTTCCCAACTGCCTGCTTGTCCATGCCAAACAATTCCGCCACTTCCTTGGCCGACTCACTTACTAGCTCTCTTCTCTATCCTTCTAGTGCCACCTCTTCCAGGAAGTCCTCTTAGCTACCTCTGACCAGTGCTCCCTCCCCAGCCCTTTCCCTGCTTCTGCTTGCTCCAGGTTCCCACTCCCAACAGGAAGACTCACTCCTGACAGCTGTTGTTGAAGCTGAAGAGGCATTTCTGCAGACTGTCCAATGTCGTGAGGCTGACGTGCTCAAACATGTCCAGTCGGGCGCTGCCCTCAGAGGCCAGGCGCTGCCACTTGGCCTAGCCAAAGAAAGAAGAGAAGGCTGAAGCCAAAACATGACTTCTTGCTCCTACCCAACCCCAAACACCAGAGTAGATCTTCCAGAACCAGCCTCTTGGTTCTGTGCACCAAGCATAGTGGGAAGTGAGTGAGAACAGATGCTATTATTATAGCAGGAGATGGATACACAGGCTGGGAGTCAGGAGCCCTGAGTTCGAGTCCACCTTCTGCATGCCTTTGATCAGATTTTTGCCCTCTCTCTGCCCCCATTTATCAAGTCTTCAGCAATGCTTACGTTGACCTGATTTGTTGTCCAATAAATCTTATTTCAACTTCTGCTCCAGCATTTTTTTATTTATCGTGTGTGAGTGTGTGTGTATAGAGGGCACTGTGTGTGCCTGTGAGGACCAAGATTGACTTCAGGAATCATCCTGGATTGTTTCTACCTCTTTTTTGCTTCGCTCTGAGATTTCCCAGGCTCTGCCATCCAGAGCTGCAAGTACAGGCCACTGCCATTTCCACCTGATGTTTTTTACATGGGATCCAGGATCTGAATTCAGATCCTTCTGTTTACAAGGCAGAGTCTTAACCCCTGAGCCATCTCTCCAGCCCTGCTGTAGCACTTACATAATCACACTACAGGTGATCTTGGACAAGTTTCCTGACTTCTTTGACCCTCATTTACATCATCCATAATGAAGCCATCAGAATATAGTGTTGTGAAGCATATGGCATGGCTCAGTAGTTAAGTTGTCTTCCTGAAAACCTGGTGACCTGAGTTCGATCCCTTAGAAGCCCACATAGTGGAAGGAGATAAATGAGTTGCCAAAGTTGTCCTGTGACCTCTACCCATGCACCACAGACTATATTTCCCCCATCTCAAATGAGATTAAAAAAAAGAAAAAAGAATGTAGCATTGTGAAAATTACATTAGAAACATATCACATTGGGGCTGGAGAGGTGGCTCAGGGGTTAAACCTCTGCCTTGTAGGTGGAAGGACCTGAGTTCAGATCCTAGACCCCAAGTATAGACCCCAAGCAGAAGTGGGGGCAGCTTGCATTTCTGGTCCTGAAAGGGCGAAGCCTGTGAATCCCGGGGCAGAGTAAATGAGGAGGTGGAGGTAGTCCATGGTGGTTCCCGAATTTGCCTGTGGTTCTACATACATACACACATACATGCACACACACACACACACACGTACAATTGAATAAATAAAAAAAAGAAGAAACATATCACAGAAGCTGGGGAGGTGGTTCAATGGTTAAAGTTTTTGCCTCCAAAGCAAAAGGACTTGAGTTCAGATCCCAGATCCCATGTAAAAATGTTGGGTGAATATAGTGGCTACCTACAATTCTGACCCTGGAAGATGGAACCTGGGATGGAACCCCAGAGCAAAGCAATAAAGAGATAAAATTATCAGAATGATTCTCAAAGTCACTATTAGAACTTCACAGGCACACACATTCAAATGCCCTCTTGTATACATACACACACATGTATGTACATGTAAAAATTTAAAAAAAGAAAGAAAACATATCACAGAGCTGGTATATTATTTCTGGTATATATTATAGGTGCTTAATAAATATGAATTATCATTCTCTACATCATTAACATAATGATTGGTAACTGGAGAAATGACCTCAGGTTTGCAAAACTCCTTCACAATAAGACTTGGTGGCCCCTTTCATTAGGACATGGGCCTCTATCTCCAAGTCTTCAAGCTCAGCTGGGTCTTTGCTTTGGTCTGGGTAGTACTATCAAAATGATGGTGTGTTATCTCTGAAGCCAAGTTGAAAGATGGACTGCATGTTTCTACCTCCTGTATTTGGAACCCCATCTCTCCACATTAGCAAACACAGAACAGCATCTAAAAAAAGAATCATCTATGTCAATGAAGTTGTTCCTCTTTTCTTTTTTATTCTTATCTTTATTGTTAAGGATCGAACCCAGGCCCTTGTGCATGCTAGGTAAGTAATCTTACACAAGAGGGAATAGAGGCTTCATGGGGCCTGACGTGGAGAGAGACTCTGGCATCCCCCAAAGTCGCCAGCAGAGCCACAACTTCAGACCGCAGTCTGCCCGCAGCCACGCCCCTTTCTGCAGGGCTCCCGGGGAGACACTCACGTGCATGATGTTCACGCTCTGGTTGAAAACCTTCACGTAGGGCTTCAGGATGTCAAAGTGGAAGGCAGGTGTCAGCAGGCGGCGGTGGCGGCCCCACTTGTCCCCGGAGCTCAGCAAGAGCCCGTCCCCTGGGGGGGGCAGCCGTGGCAGTGGGTGAGTGGGGCACCTTCCCCTGACTGCCCCCCAAAGGCCTCCCTCTGCCCCTTCAGCTGCATATACTCACCCAGCCAGGGCTTCAGGAAGGCTAAGAACGTAATTTCCTTGGGTGCCACAACAGCTGTAGTGAATGAGGACGATCAGACTCGCACAAAACCCCAGCGTGGTGGGAAGGAGCGGAAGGCAAAGGAATCGAGAAGGAAGGCAGAGCACGGGAAGGAGGCAAGAGGGAACCAAAATAGGCTGTAGCAGCAGCAGGTAAATCCAAAGCAACTGCCCAATGTGGCACAACATAAATAACATGTTTTCACATGGCTCTACATGTTCTAACACGTCTTCCACCTGTGAACTTTGCTGCCAAGCTGGACCATGGATACCAAGACAGAGACTGTGAGAAAGGGACAAACTTCACTGAGATCTGGTTCAGCCATCTCTGAAGCTCACCTTCTTGGTCTTTGCTGGGCCACACTCCTTGAGGCCATACAAACATCCCCATCAATAAAGCACTTGTCTCATAAGCATGAAAGCCTAAATTTGATCCCCAATATCAGAAAAAAAATGCCACTTTGAGCTAGAGAGATGGCTCAGGGTTTAAGACTCTGCCTCATGAGCAGAAGATCCTGAGTTTGGATTCCAAGTCCCACATAAAAACGCCAGGCGGATCCTTGGAGGCAAGGGATTGACAGCCACAGTAGTGTTCCTATGCTTAAGGGGAACACGAGAAAGGGCTCAGGGAAATGCCACTGGGTCCTTGTACGTCATCGGAGAGGAGGACCCAGAGAAGAGTAGGCATACACAATAAAGGACTCTCTGGGAATTGGGGGGGAGGCACTGGGGGACGGGGAGGGAGAGGAGGGGGTTCGGGGGAGGAGGAGGGAGGGAGGGAACTGGTCTACCTATTAAGTTTGTATGAGCAGAAATAATAAAAAATGTATTAAAAAAAAAAAACGCCAGGTGGAAATGGTGATGGTCTGTACTTCTGGCCCTGGTGGGCGGAGCCTGGGAAATCCCACAGCAAAGCAGGAAGGAGGTAGAAGTAATTCAGGATGATCCTGAAGTCACCTTTGGTCCTTCACAGGGACACACAGTGCCCTCTGATACACACATACACACACACACACACACGTAAAATAATAAAGAAATATTTTTAAAAGAAAAATTGGCATGCATAGTGCCTGTAATTCTGGCATTGGGGAAATAAAGTCAAGAGACTCTCTGAGGCTCACTGGACAGCCAACCTACCCTATGTGAGAGGCCACTGAGAGATTCTGGCTAAAAAAGATGGGCAACAGTCCTGAAGACACCTAACAGTGCTCTCTGGGCTGCACACAAGAACACGTTGCATAGACACTGCTGCAGTTCAAACATTACCGATAAATTCATGACCAAACAGCGTAGGGGGAACAAGGTGGCTTTGTTCTCATTCATGATTCTCAGCCAAGCTCACAGCTTGGCAAGAGAGCTCACATCACCAGGAGCCTAAGGAACTGGCCACACCATCCCCACAGGCACTGCTGACAGAGGGGCAGACCTGGCTTGCCCCTTTGTCTTCTCTTCTCCATCTGCCCAGGTGTCATAGTTAGGCACAGGTGTCAACTTTATAGTTGAGGGTTTGAGCTCTGTGCACATTTGTGGAGAATTAATGGTTGAGTTAAGCCCAGAGCAAACCTGCAAGATATTGTCTAGCTGATGGGGAAGGCCCAGCCCATGGTGGGTGGGACTAGGCTCTGGAATAAAGTACCAAGAGCTGATTGAGAAATGCTGGTCTGGCAAGTAAGGATCGTCTCTCTCTCAGCCATTATGTAGAGATGGTGTGGCCAGTTCCCTCAGCCCTGGTGTTGGTGTGAGCTCTCCCATCAAGCTGGACTATGAACTGTAATCAGTAATCATAAGAGAAAATAAAACCCTTGTTCCCTTAAGCTGTTTGATGGTCATTTATCAGCAACCATGCAGGCAAACTGCAACACTGGGAAATGGTCTCATCCACCAGGGGCTAGGTCTTTCCACACCAAGTAGATACTCTCCTACAGGTTTGCCTAGGGCCTGCCTTAACTAACCAATTCTTCACAGATAGGCCCGAAGCTCAGCCTTCCATTGTCAAGTTGATACCTGTATATGGAACTAGCACACACCCTGATACACATGAACCTGGCTTTGTACATCTACCGCTCAGCTATATCCCCATGCAGTAGGCTGAGTTGACTCCTCAGACAGGTCTCAGTCAGCATCCAGGAGGTCTGGGATCTTATCCCAGATGGTTGGTCCCAGAGTCCAAAGCATGACCAAATCATCTGCTGTTGCTCAGCCTGGCCAGCTCAGGAGATAGAAAGGTCAGGGGAAGAGGCTTGGATCAGAATCCCGGAAGAGATACCTGAGGCCTGGAGCAAGGGTGCAGCAAACTTGGGGTGGACGAGCTGCAGGATAGGGTAGACGGGCCCTAACCAAGATAGGTGGACGTCTTGGAAATGATGTAGCAGTTCAGCCACCAGCCGCATGCCTTCCTCATTGTTCTGTACCTGGGGATGGAGGAGAGGGTGGGGTCTTGATTGCTTCCCTCTTGGCCAGTCGTACCCTAACCCCTCTTACCCTTCCTACTTGGATCTTTTATTGCTGCCTCTTATTGAATCAACCTGGGCATCATTAACGGGTGTTTCTTCTTTTAATGCATGTCTAGCTAAGCAGTTGTTCTGAAGGCTTGAAATCTTCATCTTTCTGGTTTTTACCATAGGTGGATGGATTGATTATATAGATGATAGATAGATAGATGATAGATAGATAGATAGATAGATAGATAGATAGATAGATAGATGGATGGATGCAGGTGATATATAGATGATAGATAAGTGATAGATAAATGACAGATAAATAGATGACATGTATATGTAAATGATGGAAATATAGACAATAGAGACATATGTAGATGGTAGGTGACAGATATAGAGATGATTGATAAATGACAGGTAGATGAATATAGATGACAGATATATATGATAGATGACAGATATATAGATAATATATATATAGGTGACTGATAAAAAATAGATAAAAGAGACAGATGATAAATGACAGATGTATAGATGATAAATTGATGGCAGATATATAGGTGATTGTAAATGACAGATATATGACAGATATATAGATGATAGATAAATAGCTAGATGACACGAATATAAGTGATTGATAAATGACAGAGACAAAGAGATGATAAAGTGAACATAGACATATTATAGCTAAATAAATAATGATGGTAGTGTGGAGCCCTAGAGAAGCTTGCCCAGAGAAAATTCCATTCCACTCACCCAGGGGTCTAAATAAACTTATCTGATTGGGCAGCCTCTGAAAAGAAACACAAGTATATCAACTGTAGCTTAGCTATAGTTTATAGACACTATTCCACAGACAAGGACGAGAGCCTAGATGCCCAAATACCTTAGATAAAAAAACAGGGAGAAGCTTGCACAAACAAGGTGGCTAGGAGACTAGATGTCTAGCTGTCCCAGATAAGGAATTAAGTCAACAGTTACTAATAATATTCTTAAGGTTTTCAATTTCTTGCCTGACAAACATATAACCTGTAACAAATCAGCTTGAGCCTTGTATGAGAAGCCCCTAGACTCATTTCAAACTGTATGTATAACTCCCTGAAAACTTTGTTCGGGGTTCCACTTTGCTTACTGTGCTGGGCGCTGGGTACTGTGTGAGCCCTTGTTCAAGCTCGTAATTATTAAAATCCCTCTTGCTTTTACAACGGAGCCAGCTCGTGGCATGCTTCAGAGATTTCCGAACCGCGGGCATAACAGTAGATTATAGATGATTTATACAGTCCATGTAAATATATGTACACCAATGACTTATAAATATGACAGATGATATTGGTATATGAAAGAGATGTGTAATAAACAAACAATGGAAGGATAAAAGATATTAGTATGTTGTCTAGAAAAGATGAGAAGCAGGCCAGAAGTCTGGAAGAGACAGGGGGCCACCATAAAAAGTCTTGGGGAGACCTTCCTAGCAAGTCACACAGCAGAGAGTCCAGGGGTGCAGCCTCCGTAAGTCCCATCCATGCTGGGGGTGAAGGGTGTGGGGGTGGCTTTCTGACAACGTAGCTGCCTTTGAGTCTTCCCTGTTCCTGTCAGTAACCCTCACCCGACTCCTGTAACTAACTCCAATAAACTCACTGATTGGTCAAGTTGGAGTTTGGTGCAATTGTTAGTTTGGTTTGCTGTCAAATCCTTATCGGGGTAGACAGACAGTTTTATGTGGCATCTCCCCAGGAAAAGGGTCACACAACATCCTTATGGATGACCTTGCTGTGCCAAATGTGGCTCTGACAACAGGCAGCCAGTACAGAATTTAGAAGTTCTGGGGATAAGGGAGTGTTCATGGAAGATCCCCCCATCCAAGGAACATTGTCATTAAAACCTAGGCCAAGGCAATCTCTAATGAAAGACAGTTATCAGCTTGGGGACGTGGCCCAGCACAGACATGATTCCCAGTGTGCAGAACATACTGAATGATTCTTCCCAACACTGCGAAGACCAAAAAATAAAATGATCAATTTTTACCCAAATTTAACAATGGACAGCCTACTAATGCACCTTGATAGTGGGGTGGGGGATAAAGAAAGTACAGAAGTGACCAAGGAGCTGGAGACCAGACCCCTGGCCTGTGTCTTCTGTTCCCCACTGTCCTTGCAGGTAGAAGGAAGGGGGGTGACTGCTCATGCACAATGACAGACACAGACCTAGAAGTGGCCAGACTTTGGGCCTACTGGCCAGAGGCCTCAAATTCAACAGTGGACCCCCCCACACACGCAACCCCCAGTAGGTCAGGCACACACAAATGACAGGAAGTGCTCTCGGGGGCCCTGAGTTCTGATGGGAATGTAAGCTAAATGGGTTGAATGCAGGGAAAGGAAAAGAGCAAAGACTCAGAGTGTAGGGTGAGTAATGAGATGTGGAAATGGATGGGAAGGGAAGAGGGAGCAGGGCTCCCCAGGCTTCCCTCGCTGTCTGTTGACTTAAATCCCAGCTCTTCCCTCAACTCACTCCCAGCTCCCCGAAACCCACTTCTGACCCCATGGGAATCCATTCACAGAGATACCCCCAGAATCACTCCACTACCACAGCACTCACCGTACCCAGGTGGCCCCAAAACCAGTTGCATTTAGGGGGCTGAGGGAAGCAACGGAGGTGGCAGCAGTTGTCGTAGAAGACGTAGGTCCAGGTCAGAAGTCGGCTCAGGAGCCACGTGACCCCGGCCAGCAGCAAGAGCAGCCAAGGGGAGGCAATCAGGGACCACCCAAAACCCAGCCAGGATGAGCTCAGCCCCAGCATCCTGCAGGACGGGGGAGGGGGGGCACAGAGCCCCTAGACGCCCCTAGGCACGGAGACGCCTAGACACAGGAGAGGGATGCGAACCTTCAAGGAGAAAGGGCAGCGGCTGCGAAGGGATGAGATTGGGGGAGCCCCCAGGGTATAATGCAGGAAAGAGACCATGAGAGAGGAGACAAAGAACAGACCGAAACTATTAGTTAGATGTCTATCCAGAACAGCCCAGCCTGAATCATAAGAAGTAATCTTGGAAAAGCACACAGAAAACATCAGTATCAAGGTGGCTGAGTCCCTAAGGGCTTGTGGGTCTTACTAAAGTTTCCTTGTTAAAAGACAAGGCCTTGCATGCTGTTCTTAGTCTGGAACCTTCTCTCAGGAGCAGTGTATCCCCACTCTCACCCCCAGAACTCTTCCTTTCTCTGGAACGCTTTGTCCCTGGCTTTTGAACTGTGGAGGCAGAACCAGGCTGAACCAGCCAATCTCTCCCTCCCAGGGCCCAGCGGCCTCCTTCCTGCCTGGGCAGGAGGCCAATACGGAGGGGCGGGGTGGCCAGGGGCAGGGGGAAACAGATCAGCATCACAGGCCCAGGCAAAAGGAATTATCTCCAGATGCTGCTTCTTTCTGTGTAATTCAAAGGTTCAAAGGTGGCTCTGATTCCTTCGAGATATAACCCTCTGAGGCCCAGGGTTAACAAAGAGGGAAGAAGGGGAGGGGAGGAGAGGGGAGGGCAAGGAAGAGGAAGGAATGGAAAAGAAGGGAAAGTAATAGGAGGGGAAGGGAGGGGAGGAAAAGGGAGGCGAGGGAAAGGGAAGGGAGGGGAGAGGAGGGGAGGGGAGAAGATGTTGAGGTACCAGGAAGCCTCAGAGCATCTCCCAAACTCCTCTCTGCATTTGGCTGGGTAGATGCTATGTGCAATTTCTCCATGCAGAACTCTGAATACCTCCACCAGCCTCTTGCACAGCCTGGGAGGGCCCCAGGTCTCCCTCCAAGCCGTCCAGAGCCTGGAAGGACACGATGTCTTTTGGAATGAAGGAGTCAGCTGCGCTGGAATCACCAGCTCAAGTTCTATGAGACAGAATCCCCACCCGGGGAAGAGCATCTGGTGGCTAAGGGGTCAGAGGACAGAGGGGAAGCATAGGAAGGGGTCAGGGCCCATAAGTAGAGGGGGTAGAAACCCCAGACTCAAGAGTGACAAACTTGTCTCAAATTCCTCTGCATTCTGGCCTTACCCACCTTTGAAGTATCCTGGGTCATCAGAAGGTTAGCTCCAGGAGGGACTGACCAAGAGATTCCCTAAGTTAGGACTTAAAGAACAGTGGATAGGCCAGCTCAAGTTCCTGAAACAGGGTGTGAAAAATAATAGCGGTCGTCCACCAGCAGTCAAAATAGATAATGGAGGTGCTCGAGTCTAGATGGGCCAGTTATGAGCCCCTGAAACAGGGTAACAGATGGCAGCAGCCTGTGCTGACTGAGTTACGGTAAAACAGCTTTATCCCTTCTGGAGAGCACACAGGCTTCCACTCTTTCTGTTAATAAACTTCTCAACTGCAGGGGTGCCTGAATCCTTATGCACATTCTCCCAACTTCTACATCAGCTCGACTTCCCTACAATGATGGACTATGAACTTGAATTGTGAGCAAGAAGTAAATCTTTTTCCCCCTGAGTTTTTGGGGATTGGGGAGGGAGTGTAATGACCTGGGTAAAAAAAAAAAAAAAAAAAAAAAAAAAAAAAAACTAAAACACTAACTAAAAAATAAAACAACCAAAAAACTTGTATAGTGATTACTTTGCATTGTCACTGATTAAGTCACAATCAAAAGACTTACAGGGAAAGGGGATTTTAATTTCTCTTATGTTAGTCTGGTTAGAATTCCTTGTCAAGTCTGGCAGGAGATCACACACCAACGCCAAGGGCCAAGGGAACTGACCACACCATAGTCACATAATGGCTGAGTGAGAGGCAGTTCCTCCCATCTTATTTACTCGCACGGGGAAGAGTCCCACCCACTATGGGCTGGGTCTTCCCCATCCATTAGACCATCTCCTACAGGTTTGCTCCGGGTTTAACTCAACTACTAATTCTCTACAAATGTGCCCAGAGTGCAAACCCTCAGTCATCAAGTTGACACCTGTGTCTAACTATGACAGCGTAGAAGAAGAGAAATAACCTGAATGGCGGATTATGCTGCTCTCAGAAGTCCTTTTTTGTTTTTGTTTTTGTTTTTTTTGCATGGGTGCATGTGAGAAAGAGAGAGAGAATATATAAGAGGACACTTGAGTGTGTGCACATGTGGAGGCCCAAGGATGACATCAGGAATCATCCTGGATTGTTCTGTCTCCTTATTGCTTTGCTCGGGGGTTCTCCAGGCTCTGCCTTCCAGGGCTGGCGTTACTGACCACTACCATATCCACCTGGATTTTTTTTTTTTTTACATAGGATCTGGAGATCCAAATGTGGATCCTTTTGCTTTAACCATTGACCCATCTCTTCAGCCTCAAGAAGTCAGGTTTTTAAGCATAAATTCCATCCTGGGTGCAGGAAACTTCCTATGATTTGTTAATGAGGGAGTTCCAAGAGACTCCCAGAATGATAGAGGATCTTGACATGGCTGTGGGCTGTTAACAAGAATGTGATGGTGGACTCCATTGTTGAAGACACCATACGCTTTGGTTTCGGGACACAGAGAAATCAAATTGAAACTGAAGTTTCCTAGTTCTGACAAGCATTGAGAGGCCTGAAAGGAGCTACCCAGGCTGGTGGAGGAAGAAAAGTCATTGACATGGTTACTGCTGTTTTAGACACCCACAAGGTGGGGGTACCTCTGGCCACAGCTGTAGGGATTGTCTATGTTAAGGTTATCCTCTGAGGTCATCAGTGAAGGATTAGTCGTTGGGAGAAGATTCATCTTATTGTGGGCAACACCATTTTTTGCACCATATAAAATGCTTGCATTAGCAAGCATCTGTCTCTTTCTCTGCTCTCTGATTGTCGATGAGACAGGACCAGCCGCTTTGACACCCCGACAATGATGAACTGCACCCTTGAACTGCGGCTCAGAATAACCCCTTTCATCCTTAAGTGGTTTCTAACTGTGTATTCTATCACAGCAACAGGAAAAGAAAAATTTTAGGAAGTAGCTCTCTCAGCTGCCGATGCCTCTCAAAACTTCTCTAAGTGGACTGTATCTAAGCACAGTGACCCGTGAAGCTACTCTGGGACTGAGGAGTATGAATATAGGGGAAAAAGAAGAAACATTGAAACTGACATAGAGAGAAAAGGGGTGCTGAAACAAGGAATGAAATCTATCATCTACCATCTCTAAGAGGCTCTCTCTCTTAGCTTCCAGCCTGAGATGACAGATTCCTGATACTGAGTGTCGGCTGAGAGAGACAGTCTATGCATGAGGCATATCAGATATAAACAGAAAACTTAAGATCTCAGCCTATCCACTTAATTCATAAGTGCTCAGAAAACACCAGTGGGCCAGATTAATATTTCTGCATTTCCATTTCCTATTCAAGACTGTCTCACAAGCAGATCCCATGTCCCATATAAAAAAACGCCAGGATGAAATGGTGGTACTTCTAGTTCTGGTGGGCAGAACCTAAGAAATCCCAGTTTCTGGTACTGTACACCAGGTCAAAGCCTGTGGCTTGGGGGGATGGCATAGACCCTAGAGGGGATCCTACTACTATCATTTAGCTAAATAGACATGATTTCAAACTGTCTGCTAAATGTTCATGTTTATGCCCATAGACAAGTACTGTTCTTCATTCATAGCATAGAAGCTCCTATCTGCTAGGGATGACTGTTAAGGCAGAAAATCATATCTGATCAAAGTGCCCAGAGTTTTGGTGCCTGTTGCGTGCTCTACCCTAAAGAAGTCATCCATTATATACTTCCCCCCAGGGCTCAAGAAACATCCCAGAGCTGGGAGGAAAAGAAACAGAGGAACCAAAGAATGGGGACTGGAGAGCTGGTTCATGGGTTGAGATTCTGCTTCACATGCAGAAGGTCTGAGTTTGGATGTCAGATCCCACCTAAAAATGCAGGCAGAAATGGCAGTCACTTTTACTTCCAACCCTGGAAGGTAGAGCCTGAGAAAATTCAGAGCAAAGCAAAGAGGAAGTAGTGCATTTCAAGGTGATTCCCAAAGTCATACAGTGCTCTCTCTCTCTCTCTCTCTCACACACACACACACACACACACAGAACCAAAGAGTGGAAAGAAGTGCTGTGAAATGCTGTTTTCTGGGGAAGATGGATGCGACACGCATGTAATCACAGCAGCTGTGATTACCTGCACAGGACCTGCACAAGACTGGGCTCTTTAGCATCCCATGGTGAGCTGACAGAATGTCCACAAAGCCCCACCCATTCCTAAGAAGTCATTGCTATTTAATGGTTGATATAGGAAAGAGGTGTCTTTTCTTCAGTGGTGAGCATTGGTAAGTTGTCCAAACCCCAACTAATTCCCCTCTACTGAAGCTCACACAAGCAACCATAGACTCAAGAGGGGAGAAAGAGAGAAAGAGAGAAGGGGGTTCTAGTAGAACAGAAAGGAAATATAGAGAAGGAAGGAAGAAAGGATAGGAGGTGATCATAATCACAGTGCATCGCATACATGTATGGAATTGTCAAAAAATAAGAGTAAGCAATGAGTTTGGCTCACTGGATGGCTAGCAGTATGCAAGACCCTGACCTCGAACCATGACATCACCAAAAATTAACAATGCCATGATCCTAGGTAAATGAGAACAGGAAAGTGGAGAGCAAATGAAGATGAAGTACACTTGCTCTAAAGTCATTTCTCAAGTAAAAAAAAAAAAACTGCAACAGTTTTTATCCGCGTATTTTTATTTACTGAAATATGATCTCATGGATCCCAGCTTGTCTTGTAGCCAAAGACCACCCCTGTCAGAACCCCTGACCCAACCTCAACAATGCCAAGAGCTTTGAGTATAGATGTGCCACATAACACCCTGTTTACATGTTGCTGGGGATCAAACCCAGGACAGGGTGCATGCTAAACTTACACTATACTAACTGACTTACATACTCAGACCCTATTTTTTTTTTTTAAGATAAGGTCTCACTATGTAGCAACCAGACTGTCCCCAACTTTCTGTGTCATCCAGGGGGATCTCCAGCTCATGATTCGCCCCCTCCCCCTCCCTCAGCCTTTTAGGTGCAAGTATTACAGGTATGTGGCAACATGCCCAGCTGGAACTGATTTTAATGGATTCATGATGGCAGGAGGAAAAAAATCAAAGCCCTGGCCTCATATGAGAAGGAAAATTTACAAGACCCTCAGAGCGGCAAGAATCTCAAAGAGGTGACATGGCTCAAGACAAAGCCAGAAAGAACTGAAAGAGGTGAGTAGTGTGATTCCTGCATACATTTAAACTGCCTGGAGGGAATTTAGGCTGGGGCTTTGACGCAATCCCCAAAGGGTCCAGACGGGGGAACTCAAAGATGCCAGCTCCGCCCCCCTCTGCCGCATCACCCGGCGGATCCCTGTGTCCTGCAGCACCCCCTTGCCGGCGCCCGCAGGCTCCGGTCCAGGCAGGTGGGCGTGGTCAGGAGGCCCAAGCGGGTGGGCGGGGTCAAGAGACCCTGGGAAAAATGGGCGGGGTCAGCAGGCCCAGGGGAGATGAGCGGGATCAGCAGTCCCAGGAGGGTAGGCGGGGTCAGGAGGTCCGGGGCGGGTGGGCGGGGTCAGAGGCGGGATAGTGGGCGGAGTCAGCAGCCATCAATCACCGCCCACCCGGCCCCCCGCCCCTTGAGCTGAGCGGCTCCACCCGCAGCCACAGCCCGCCCTCCGCGCGCAGGATCAGCTCCGGCTGCCTGCGCGGCTCCGTGGCGTCGGGCAGGACGCGGAAGCGCAGCAGCGTCAGCGCCAGCGCCGCCTTCATCTCGCTCATGGCGAACATCTGGCCGATGCAGTTCCTGCGGGAAGGACGCGCTGGGGAGGCTCGGGGCGCCCGACTCGCCCTTGCAGCCCCGAGGGCCGCTGAGCACAGGGCGGCCGCCCGCCCGGGGACCTCTGTACACGGGGGCTCTTTGCTGAACCTGCAAAGAAGCTGCACGAAGGAGCCCCGGAACCCCGACTTCACCAACTCCGTTTTTCCAGATCCCTCCCACTTCATGCCCAGGTCCTGCAGCCTCACCTGGGCCCCGCCGAGAAGGGAATAAAAGCCAGCGGTGACCTCTTGTGCGGGTTTGCTGGGTCGAAGCGAAAAGGGTCGTAGACCTGGGAGTGGGGGGAAGTGGTCACTTCTGGCTGTTGAGTGGGTCTCCCAGCCCAGCCAGCCTCAGAAAAGACAGACGGGAAATACAGGTCAGTAAGAGCTTTTAGTGTCCCGGATCAGGGTCACGCCCCCCCCCCCCCGACCCTGGAATGCAAGGGGAAGAGGGCCAGCACCTCGGGGTCCCGCCAAACTGACGGGTTGTGATGAATCCCGAAGATGCTGATGACGCACATGTTCCCTGTTGAACAAGGGGGCAGGTCGGTGATCAAGGTCCACGCTACCTCCTCTGGAGACCTCCACCTTATGCTGGACCCTCCTTCCCTGTCCCTATTCCCACCTTTGGGGATGACCCGGCCATCCGGGAGCCCAACGTCCTGGGTGCAGCGGCGGGAGATCATTGTGACCGGCGGGTGCAGCCTCAGACTTTCCTTGATGCACATGGTCAGAAAGGGCAACCGGGCCAGGTCGTCCCTGGAGAAAATCCCCACTAAGAATCAGCCAGGAAGCAAGAAGAGAAAGATAGGCCCAGCCTCGCTGCGACCTCATGAAACTTACCACCTCCTTCTGATCTTTAGTTCTAAACAAAGTTCCTTACAGATGAATCAAAGAGTTTGTTGTTAGGCTGCCTGATCCTCCTGCCTCCACCACCCAAGTGCTGAGATCATAGGCTTGAATCACCTGTGTGTGTGTGTGTGTGTCAGAGGGCACTGTGTGTCCCTGTGGAGGACCAAGGATGACTTCAGAAATCACCCTGGATTGCTTCTACCTCCCTTTTGCTTCAGTCTGGGATTTCCCAGACTCCTCCCACCAGGGCTGGGCATTCAGGCCTCCACTGATTTTTATGTAGGACCTGGGATGCCAACTCAGGACTTTCTATTTGTGTGTGAGGCAGTCTTAACTCCTAAGCCATCTCTCCAGCCCTTGATGGTGTTTTTAGAAACTGACAATTCTGGAGACAGGACCTTATGTAAGGCAGGCTGACCTTTTTCTTTCATGTATGTGTGTATGGGGTACATGCATGTATGTGTATGCTTGCATGTATGTACACAAGTGCACTTCAGTGTGTGCACTCTGAGAAGGCCCAAAGGTGACACCAGGAATCATCCTCGGTCCCTCTTTCACTTTATTATGGAACCTGGGTTGTGAACCTGGGTCTCTAAATCCAGAACTCTCCATTAGGGCTGGCCTGTCTAGCGAGTTTGCTCTGGAGAGTCCCGGTCTGTGTCTTCTAGAGCTACAATCACAGGAGAGCTGAAATACATGCCTGTCATTTTTACATGGGTTTGGGGATCCAAACACAGGTTTCTTTGCTTGCAAGGCAAGGACTTTAGCCACTGAGCCATCTCACCAACCCCTTAGACTTGATATTTAGCCATTCCTAAGTGCTGAGATTGCAGGCTGGACCACCAGACCCAGTATCATTTGATGTTGGCAAAAGAACTTGGGACTTCAGGAAACCTAGTCAAGCACTCTACCCACAAGCTGTATCTCCGGCCTTCAGAAATATTTTGTAAACATAAATACTTCCCAAAAGATATTCTTGGGGCTAGCAAGACATCTCAATGGGTAAGTCACCTACTTATAAGCCTGGTGACCTGAGTTCAATCCACATAAATATACAGAGTAGAAGAACTGACTTCTTAAAGTTGTCCTCTGATCTTCCATCCATATGCCATGACATGCATGTGCTCATTCTTACATGTTTTCTCTCTTCTCTCTCTTTCTCTTTCTCTCATTTACTGCCATTCCATCCTCTCCAATAAATAAATCAATAAGATATCTTTTCAAATATGTTCTAAGGGGCTGGAGAGATGGCTCAGGGCTTAAGATTCTGTCTCGCAAGCAGAAGGTCCCAAGTTTGGATCCCAGGTCCCATGTAAAAAATTCTAGGTGGAAACTGTGTAAGCCTGTACTTCCAGTCCTGGTGGGCAGAGCCTGGGAAATCTCAGGGGGAAGCAAAAAGGAGGTAGAAGCCATCCAGGATGATTCCTGAAGTCATCCTTGGCTCACCACAGGAACACACAGTACACTCCGATACACACGTGTGCACACACACACACACACACACACAATAAATAAATAATAAAATAAAATAAAATACGTAGTAAACTATGTATGGCAGGAGTCAGCACTCACAAAGTAGAGATGGGAAGATTAGGAGTTAAAAGCTAGCCTGGGCTATATATCAAGTTTAAGGCCAGCCTGCACTACAAGAGACAACATCAGAAAGCAACGACAACAGCAAAAAGCACGCAGTGAGATATAAAAAGCAGAAGTGGGCATTTTAAAGGACTTATAAGGTTATTTGCATATACAGATGTGCTCCACATTACAAGGTGGCCAGAGCCTGGGAAATCCCAGAGCAAAGTAACAAGGAGGTAGAAGCAATCCAGAATGATTCCTGTAGTCACCCTTGGTCCTCAACAGGGACATACAGTGCCCTTTGATACACACACACACACACACACACACACACACACACAAACACACACACACACACGAAAAATAAATATTAAAAACAGAATAAAACAGGTCTAGGGCTAGCAGAATAGCTCAATGTGTAATGTGACTGCTCACAAACCTGGCAACCTGAGTTCCATCCCTGGAAGCCCACGTGGTGGAAGGAGAGAAGTGACTCCCAAAGTTGTCCTCAGTCTGGGGAGATGGCTCAGTGGTTAAAGCCTTTGCCTCCCAAGCAAAGGGACCTGAGTTTGGATCTCTAGATCCCACATAAAAATACCGATTGAGTGTGGCAGCCTGCCTGCCATGCCAGCCCTCAAAGGCAGAGACTGGGAATCCCCTAGGGCAAGCTGGGTAGCCAGACTAGCCCTAAATGGCATGCTCTGGGTTTAATTAGAGATCCAGGCTCGCAATAATAATAAGGTGTAAGAGCAATTGAGGATGATTCTCATTATTACCATTGGACTTCAACAGGCACACACACTCAAGCGCACCTTTCTACATATTCCCACCCATATGCAAAACAGAAAAGAGAGAGAGAATGCATGCATGTACCAAATTCAGACATACATGAACAAGAAAAATGAGACCAGAGAAGGGAATGATGGTATGTTCCTATAATGTCAGCATGCAGGAGGGAAGACAGGAGGACTGCAAAACTAAGATGCATCTGGGCTACACACACAAACACGCACACACACATGCACACACACACACACACACACACACACACACACACTGGAACTTTTTATTTAGCTCCAAGGTCTCACTAAGTTGCCCAGCCTGACCTTGAATTCAGACAGTCCCAAGGGAAGAAATATAAGTTGAAGTAGCAAACTCAGCGAGCAGTCTATTGACTGAATCCAGAGGAGCATCTGATGGATTCATAGTTTCTCTAATTTTCCAAGTAACCAAATGGGTCTGACTCTTCCCACCCCCAACATACAGAGGAGAAAAGAGATGCAGAAAAAAAAAAAAAAAAAAAACTACTGGTCTGGTTAATGTCACCTACAAGTTAATGGGGGCAGTAAGTGCATATTTTAAAACTTTTTGTCCCAACCTATACATCCTCACCTTGCTACTCTAGATCAGCTCAATTCCTATGCCCACCAAGCAACCATGAAACATCAGCAAAAAGAGTTTTCCATTCCCCACTTGGGAATCAGAGCCATGGAGAGGGGCTCTGGAATATTCCAGAAGGAGCTGGGCTCATCTACTCACCATTCAATCTCGTCAGACTCCCGGCCCTTCAGCAGCTCCCGCACCTCCTGCCGGCAGCGCTCCTGGTACTCTGGGTGCTTCGCCAGGTTGTAGAGGATCCAGGAGAGCCCGCTGGCCGTGGTGTCGTGGCCTGAGGGGGCGGCCAGGCAGGCTTGGGTCCCTGGGCTGCTTCAGCACCAGCGGATGGACAGCGCCCAGGCAGAGAACGCCTCCCCCTCCCCCAGGAAGGATGGGAAAAGAGAAACAATGGGTCCACACACGGGGACCCTCACCTCCAAACATGAAGGTGTCAGCCTCGGCTCGGATGTCCTCATCTGACAGCTGCTTCCCAGCTTCGTCCTGAAGACAAGACAAGACCCTCAACTCATGCCTGGTCTCCACGCTCCCGACTCGGACCTGATACAGACCCTGAGGACCCCAGGCGTACACAGGAGCCCTCCTCAGTCCTCCATGCACCTTTCAACACCGTCTCCCCCCAAACCCAGCCCTAAGCGGCTCCTGCCCATCACAAGCACCATCTATGGATCCCCAATATCTCTTGGTCATATCCAACTATTAGCATCTAGGGCATCACTCTCAAGCCCCTGGCCGCCCCCTAACTTCAGACCCAGGGAAGCCCACCTTGGCCAGCAGGAGCACGTCGATGAAGTCCAACGTCTTGGTCTTGGCCTTGGCCTTCAGGAACTCATCCACACCCTGGCTGGCCAGGGCGCGGCGCCTGTCCCGGATGATGGCATCCGTGAAGCATGCACCAGGTCACAGGCCTTGCGGAAGCGCCGGCCCTTCGGGCGTGAGGTAGTAGAGGAAATCTGGGAACAGGAAGAGCTGGTGGCACCTTTTCACTACAAGGGAGCTGAGCTTCAAGATGGAGGCGATGTATTCACTGAGATGCCTGTGGGAGTGTGGGGGGTGTAGAGAGGGAGGCAATGTCTTAGCACACATGAAACCTCAGAGTACCTCCAGCCACAAATCCTGGACCAAAATTCATCCAAAAAAAGGATGTTCTCTAAGCATCCTTCTCTTTCTGCCTCTCTCTCTCTCTCTCTCTCTCTCTCTCTCTCTCTCTCTCTCTCTCTCTCTCTTCTCATGAGTCCTTATGCCTAGGATTCCAGGGCACACATGGGCATCCCACCCAGCACCTGGACCTGTCATTCTTTCTTGATCTCTTGCAACTCTGCCCTAGTTCCAGCATCAAACTCAAGCCTCCTCTCTAGGTCTCCTTGCATCCTGAATCTACAGCACAATCAGCCCTCTGCTGAGACTGTACTCCAAGCTCAGTTTTTGTTAAGGACCCACACATTCACACACCTTCATTGGCTCAAGCACCTTCTGTGTCTCCCCCTTGGGCAACTCAGGGGGAAGTTCACACCCCCTGTGACTTAGTTGTTCAACATCATTAAGATCTGGCCACTAACTCAACATGGTGGCTCCTGTCTGTAATCCCAAGACTCAGGAGGCTCATCCCAAGTCCTGCCTCCCTCCCCCAAAGCAAAGGGGAAAAGAAAGGAAGGAGCTAGACACACACTGCTTTATCCTCTGTTATAATGTTGATGAGGGAGTTCATTGGGCTGAGACGCATGTAGAAAATACCAAATCACATTACAATGTATGTCCGTGAGGCTAACACAGAGCCTGTCTGTCTGTCTGTCTGTCTGTCTGTCTGTCTGTCTGTCTCTCTCTCTCTCTCTCTCTCTCTCCTTTCTTGGCTGCTTTGTCACACCCTTGCCTACCATGAAAAACTGAACCCCTGAACCCAGGAGTCAAAATCCATTTTTCCTCTATTAAGTGTTTTGCTCACGTAGTCTCACAGTGGAAAAAAAAAAAAATCTGGCATTCCTTCCAACTTTGTTTCAAGATGCCTGGTCCCCACCTGCTGGTTGCATACATTGCTCGTCCATACACTCTTGCCTTTATCTAAATCCACCTCTCTGGAAGGACCATTCATTCTCTCCTTGCCTGTTTTCTTTTCTTTTCTTTTCTTTTTTGCATGCATGCATCCATGTATCTATGAGTGTATGGGGGGTGTGCATGTGGCTGGGTGTACATGAGTGTGTGTGTACAAGAGGACACTTGAGTATGCATGTCTGTGGAAGCCCAAGGATGACATTATGATCGCTCTTCTACCTTACTGTTTTGCTCTGGGGTTTCCCAGACTCCACCTCTCTGGACCAGAATTATGGGCTGCCACTATATGTCTCTCTTTTTTTCTTATTTCTATTTGTGTGTGTGTGTGTGCGTGTGTGTGTGTGTGTGTGTGTGTGTGTGTATCAGAGGGCACCATATGTTCCTGTGGAGACCCAAGGTGACTTCAGGATTCACCCTGAATTGCTTCTACTTCCTTCTTCCTTCGCACTGGGATTTGCCAAGCCCCGCCCTCCAAAAGTACCATTTCTGCCTGGTGTTTTCATGTGGGATCCAAGATGTGAATTCAGGACCTTCTACTTGCAAGTCAGAGTCTTAACCCCTGAGCCATCTCTCCAGCCCACTTCCCTGTATTTCAACACCAATTCTGACCCACAGAGTCTTCCCTGGTCCTTCTGAACCATCCTCCTTCCCCAACTCACCTCATGGACCAGGTCCCACCATGCCCAGGATAAGACTCACTCCTGACAGTTGCTGTCGAAGCTGAAGACACACTTCTGCAGACTGTCCAGTGTCATGAGGCTGATGTGCTCAAACATGTCCAGGCGAGTGCTGTCCCCTGAGGCCAGACGCTGCCACTTGGCCTAACCACAGAAAGGACATAGCTGGGACTTATCCTTTTTGAGTCTCTGTCCAACCCCCAAATACCGGGACAGACCCTCAGAACCAGCTCTTCTGTTCAGGCTGCTGACCCCAGAGCAGACTGGGTTTGAGCAGGAGTAGAAGCTGTTACCATAGGAGATAAAAAGCTGCAAGGCTGAGAATTAGCAGCCCTGAGTTCAAGTCCACTCTCCCTGAGTCACCAATGAGCTCATTTCTTTCTCCGTGGTCCCACTTGCCAAGTCTTCGACCATAATCAATTTGACCTACTTTTAAATTTATTCTTTGACAATTCCATGCATCAACATTTTTATTGTATACATCCCCTATAACCCTCTTATTATTTTTCTTTGGGGTGTGTGTGTGTGTGTGTGTGTGTGTGTGAATCTGTGTATAAGGGGCACTATGTGTGCCTGTAGAGGCCCAAGGGTGACTTTGGGAGTCACCTTGGATTGCTTCTACCTCCTCTTTGCTTTGCTCTGGATTTTCCCAGGCTCCACCTTCCAGGAAGTACAAGTGACTGCCATTTCACCTGGCGTTTTTACATGGGATCCAGAATCCAAACTCAGAACCTTTTGCTTGTGAGGCAGAAGCGTATCCCCTGAGCCATCTCTCCAGCCCTATAACCCTCTTTTATATCCTTCCATTAAACCCCTTCTTTCCAAATATACATATATAGTATATATATCTGTGACTCACTGAATCCAGTTAGGGTTGCCTGAAACTCTATGTATACAGTGCTAATGTACAGGAGCATGGAGAGAGAAATCTAGGCCCTCCACCCTCAGGGGCCTAGCAAAATCACCACACCCCCTTATGCAAAGCTCCAAGAGGATCTCTCGTTCAAAGAACTCACGTGCATGATGGTCGCGCTCTGGTTGAAAACCTTCACGTAGGACTTCAGGATGTCAAAGTGGAAGGCAGGTGTCAGCAAGCGGCGATGGCAGCCCCACTTGTCCCCGGCGCTCAGCAAGAGCCCGTCCCCTGGAGGGGATAGCCATGGCAGTGGGCAAAGGAGAGGGCACCTTCCCTGACCCCCACCCCACAAAGATACTCACCTAGCCAGGGCTTCAAGTAACCATAAAGTGTCATTTCCTTGGGCACAACTGTGGCTGTGATTAACGAAGATAGCGAAGGGTCATGGAGAGAGAGGGGCACAAGTTTGGGGAAGAAAGAAGTGGGGACCCCCACCAGGGAAAGAAGGGAGCCGAAGACAGAAGAAGTAGTGAGGAAAGCACCAACCAGAAACAGGTAGCGGGAAGACACAGACTGACATAGTACCACATGGCCCCACGCACCTTCACGTGGCTCCAACATACCCAATATGTCTAGCCTGATTTGGAACAGCACAATACTGTATAGACCTCTACAGGGAACTAAGGCCTTCTTGTCTTCCCCCCAACACATGCTGACATCTCCTTGGAAACACCCCCTGGATATATATGACACATGTCATCGTGACCTGCCATGTGTGTAACACACATGGTATTCCCTGATATGACACAGCTGATATTTACATACATGTTTCAATTTGACAGTTTGATGGTTCCAGCTCTGGACACGGTTGTGAAGAATTCACAGTTGCTTTAAGCCCAGGTTGTGAAGAATTCACAATTGCTTTAAGCCCCTGAGCAGGCTTGCGGGAGATTGTCTAATTGATGGGGGAAGGCCCAGCCCATGGTGGGTGGGACTAATCTCTGGGCAGGTAGATAAGATGAAGGGAGTTGGTTCCGGGCGTTGGCATCCGGCTTCATCTGTGCTTTCTGCTAAGGGAAGTTTGCCCCTTTCTCAGCAGTCCTATGGATATGTTATAGTCAGTTTCTTAAGCCCCTGGTATTGGTGAGACTGTCCTGCCAAGCTGGACTAAGAACTGTAAGCAGGCAATTATAAGCCAAGTTCTTTGGTCATGAATCTATCGGCAACCTGCAGAATAACTGTGAAACAGCACAGTCTGACACAGAAGAGAAACAGTCTGCCATGATAGAACCTGATATAACGGCATTAGATCAACCCAGGATGGGATCAAAATGGGGCCCTATTTATGTCTCAAATATGACTGTGATACCCCTGTCCCATCTTCCATGTCATATGACATGCTTAGATGAAGGATTCTCTTATCCTCCAAGAGAATAGAGGATGCTCTGCCTCCACAAGTCCACCAAGAAAAGTCATTGCTACTCCTCCCTCTGGTCATTCAAGCAACCTCACCTGGGACCAACTGGACACAGTTGATCCTGTGTAGCTGTGGTGTTGGATTGTCCACTGAAGTACTGTGCACACCCATTCCTCTCAAATCCCCTTGCACCATGGGGTCCCAATGGTCAGAGACAGCTGGGGGGGAGGGGTCAAGTATTGCTGCACATATCCCACAAGCTTCCCTCAGCCCAAGTTCCCTCATCCAGAAATTTCCCATCACGCTGGTGGCTGGATAGCTGGGTCGCCTCTTGGCCCATCCCTCTCTTCTCAGAACCAACACCTTACTCCCTCCACCAGTCTCAATCCCAGCAGCTGGGAGGAGGTGGCCATATCACCTAGAGCTCAGCATGTGACCTTGAACCTCCAATTCAAGTCCCAGTATTAGAAGAAGAATTTAGGTCCTATCACCCCCAAACCAGGAAAATTGTGGAGATGCCCCAATTCTACTTGGAACTGCAGGAGATTCTTCTAAAAGTCTTTTTTTTTTTTTTAATCACAAGAGTGAATGAATCCACCATCACAGAGGAAATCAGAAGGAAGAGATGTAGATTCTTGGTAGCATTGAGACTTGGATCCAGCCTGGATCACCCCCCTGTACTATACCACCAAATAGACTCCTGCCCCCCATGAATGGAGCCTAATGTGAGTGACCTACCACTGAGATATAGCTCTTGTTAATAGATTCTCTTCCATTGTTTAGACCACACCTGGTTGAGTTTCTGTCATTCACAATTCAGACCTAGGCAGCCAAGAAAGCAAGTGACAGAGCCATGGTCTCTGTTGGATGTGGTCTTGTCCTTTGCGAACTTAGTCACATCCAGGAAGTAGGGAGGCCTAGGAGAAGAGATAGAGGAAGAGGCCAGGAGTTTGGGGGTTCTGGGAGATATACCTGGAGCCTGGAGCAGGGGAGCAACGAACTTGGGGTGGATGAGCCTCAGAACAGGGGAGATGGGTCCCGCCCACCAGAGGTGGACGTCACGGAAGTATTGGCCCAGCTCCACCACCAGCTGTATGCCCTCCTCGTTGCTCTGCATCTGGGGATGGAGAAGATCGAGGCTCAACTGACACAGAGCCTCAGAAGCCACTGCTCTCTGCCCACCACGCCGCCATCCCTCCCACCCTGCTAACCGGCTCCATCGTCTGCAGCTCCTGATGAGGAGACCTGAGCTCAACTGCATTTCTTTCTCTGCGTCCACCTGTGTCTGAGGCCTCTTCATCTAGTTGTCTCTTACCATAGGTGTGAATAGTGTATGTGTGGGTTGATGAATGGAGAGGGGGCAGATGGTAGACATAGCTAGAGGATTGACAGATAGGACAGAGAAGATAGATGATATATTATAGATAAATAGTAGATAGATAAGATAGATAGTATATAGATAAGAGAAAGATGACAGATATATAGATATAAGGCAGATAAGATAGATAGACAGACAGACAGAAGATAGAAAGATAGCAAGATGATAGTTAGATGGATGTTATAAATACATAATAGATGAAGAGAGATAGATGATAGATTATAAATAGATACATATGAATAGATGATAGATACAGATATATAGAAGATAGAAAGATAGATGATAGGTAGATGATAGATAGATATACAGATACATAATAGGATGTAGATATATATATAGAGATATGATAGGCATATGTTCAGATTATAGATAAATCAGCTAGAGGATGATAGATGGAGTAGATAATAGACTATATATATAGACACAGATAGATGATAGGTTGTAGATATAGCAGAAAATAGAGAAATGATAAAGAGATGGGATAATTAGATGATAGAAGAGCATGATGACAGATTAGATAAACTGATAAGTGAAATAAAGATAGTTAATACATTATCTATCAGTATGATACTTAACAGATAACATTGATGGATGACAGAGGTATGTGACTGCAAATAACAGAGAAGGACAAGATATATTGGATAGTATAAATGTTAATATCTGTGTATCTTTACTAGTAGTCTCTTAAAATATATTTTTATTTATTTGAGAAAGAGAGAGACAGAGAGAGAGAATGCATGCATGCCAGGAACACAGTTGAAGGCTCAGAAGTCATTTCTCTCTTTCCACCATGTGGGCTTCTAGGATTCAAACTCAAGTCACTAGGTTTGTGAACCAAAACCTTACCCACTGAGCTATCTCACCGGCCCCTCTTCACTGTTACACTTCACTTCATTATATTTCCCTTCACCTGTAACCCTCATTCCTTGTCTCTCCCCCTCCCCCACCTCATCTATGGCTCTCTATCTCTCAACCTATTTTCATCATGTGTGTGTATGTGTGTATGTGCACATGTGTGTATGACTCTTTCCATCTAATCTCTATCTTTCTAGCTTACTCACTCTCTGTCACTCACTCCCTCTAGAGAGAACTCACAGCTAATATCACCCCACCCAACTCCTTCCCTTGTCCCCCTCATCCCAGCACAGTCCCCCAACATTCACCCTGGGCAGTCACTTCCTCTATTTTGTGAGACAAGATCTCAGAGACACCCCCCAATCTCAGCTCTCAGCTCAGGGAAGATGTGAATTTGAAACTCATCCCAAGAGAGACATGATGGCCAACTTAGAGCTAGACGTACGGGTAAGAGTGGGTCCCAGAAAAGAGACAAGAGGAACAAAGGGGTTATGGACCCAGTGACCCCCATATAAGGAGATCAGAGGAGCCAGTGGTGGACACGGATGAACCGCAAGGAGCTCAGGGAAGACCAGTGACCTGGAAGCGAGAAGGGGCTCTTGGAAGGAAGACGTCAGTGTGACGGGAACACCCAATCCAGACATCTGAGCTAAAAGTGGCTGAGAGAGAGAGAGAGAGAATGTTCTGAGAGAGCATAACAGAGGAGAGGCTGACCAAGAAAGCCACAAGGAAAGAGGGATGTGGGGAGAGTCACCAGCACTTGAACCCACGGGAGGCAGAGACCTTACAAGGGACATCCTCGTGTACAGGGTGACTTTGGCAACAGGGAGCTGTGAGGCATGGAGCATGGAGCTCTGAGGATGAGGGGAGGGTGCTGAGGGAGGGGTGTATCCACTAAGGCAGAGGCCACCAAGATCCTGGATGGGAAAGAAAATGATGAGGCAAGGGAGGGGGTAGGAGTAGGGGGAGGTGTGGCTCTGTGATAGAGCTGATTGCCTGGCACACACAGGACCTCCTGGGAGGCTTCATCCCAGCTTCACAAACAGAAACAAAGTGCACAGCTTCTTACCACTATGGGACAACAGAGCCCATGGTTCGACCTTGAGCTTGGGCGACCAGATAAGCAAAGGCAGCCTCCCGAGGCAGGGAGAGAAAGATTGACCACATTTATCTCTTGTTCCACAAGGAGGTGGAGATATTGGAGCTGGGAGCAACAAAGAATACATGGGAGGGAGCAGGGGCCAGGGGTCAAAGCTTTTGTCCTTTCGTCCTCGTCCTCCCAAGCAAAAGCACCTGAGTAGACATTCCTCAGATCCTACATGAAAATGCTGGACAGATACAGTAGCAACCTGGGAAATCCCAGAACAAAGCAATAAGAGGTAGAAGCCATCCAGGATGATTCCTGAAGTTACCTTTGGGCTTCCACAGGGACACACAGTGCCCTCTCTCTCTCTCTCTCTCTCTCTCTCACACACACACACACACACACACACACGCGCGCGCGCACGCACGCACGCACGCACGCACGCACACTCAATGTCCTATTGTATACATGCCTTGAGAGGTAAAGACCCTGGCCTAAGGCCAGCGGAGATGATCCAAGAAAGGAGCAGACCCCCAACAGTGGAAACCATAGATGGGGTCAGAGAGGTGGGATGCTGCTCTGAGGAGCCCACTGTGGGTGCCCCTGAGTAGAACACACAGGGATGGAAAGGAAAAAGAGTCAAGTCAGTGGGTCCTGATGGGGGTAGGGAAAGGAGAGAGAAAGTCATAAAAGACTATACAGATGGGACACAGAGGAAAAAGATGGGGGAAATATGGGGTCCCCCCCACTCGCCTCTCTTGATTCTCTTATCTCAACCCTCTCTTAGCCTCCCTTTCTGGTTCTTGGGAAGATACAGATGCTGAAAATCCCAGACCCACCCAACTGCCGTACTCACCATGCCCAGGTGACCCCAAAACCAGTTGCGTTTAGGGGGTTGAGGGAAGCAGCGGAGGCGGCAGCAGTTGTTGTAGAAGGCGTAGATCCAGGACAGAAGTCTGCTCAGGAGCCAGGTGACCCCGGCCAGCAGCAAGAGCTGCCAAGGGGAGGCAATCAAGGACCACCCGAAACCCAGCCAGGATGAGCTTAGGCCCAGCATCCTGCAGGACAGATACACAGAGTGGGGGGGGGGGGGAGATTGTGAGACTCAAGAGAAAAAGGGGGACATTCGGGGGAAATAGGAAATGGGAGAACCCTGGAAATGGAGAAGGGAGAATAAGAGGGGAAAGGCGATGGATGAAGTCGGAGACTTGCTTGGAATCTAGGAGGGCTCAGCCTGAATCCCAGGAAAGCCGCCCCGGGGTCAGTTGCTCAAGAGACCACCAAAGCCAGCTGAACACTCCGGAGCCAAACCCACTGTGAGCAGAGAGTTGCTTGTCAGTAACTGAGACCCTTCCTGCTGCCCACCTCCCTCCGCCAGCCGGGTGGTACCTTTTCTCTCAAGCAGGGTGATCCTCCGCACCCCAACTCCTTGATCCCCTTTCGACTCCTTTGGAACGTCTTTGTTCCTGACTCTCAGCTCTGCTGGAGGCTGTGTGGGAAACTTCTGGGCTGAGTCAGTCAGCTGCGCCCGCCCCAGCCCCACCGCTGGGTCCTCCCAGCTAGGCAGAGCCAACCAACCAGAAGCAGGAGGAGTTGGGGGGGAGGGGAGGGACCTCTCCTGAGCTGTCTCAGGCAGGGAGGAGAACGCCAAGATTCAGGACCTTCTTTCACAATCGGTGGTTCAAGGTGACAGTGCCCTCCCAGATTCCACCCCACCCCACCCCATCCCTCTTTCCAGAGCCAACAGGGACAACAGGCAAAAACACGAACGCGGGAATCCAAGTGTCGGGGGTCAGCATCTCTCAGAACAGAGATCTCTGCTCATTTGCCTGCACGGAAGTGCAGCATTCAAATCCTCCCACCAAGGAGTCCAGTAGCGCAACAGTGACTTGTAAGGTATAGGGGTAACCAAATGTATTCTGATGGGCGTTGGGGACCATTTCACAAGTGGGAACGTCCTCTGGCCCAGCCAAATAAATACCCATAGATAGGAGACCATAGGCCCTAGGCATGAACAAACTTCTAGAAGTGAAGTTTTATTTGACCAGCTGTGACTCTAAGGGACTCCTGTCCATAGCTTGGGGGGCCCTGCTGGGTGGCGGCTTGGGTCTGACACTGTTCAGTTATGGAAAGTGTTTTGACAGTATCAGTTGGTTCACAAGATTACAGAGAGAAAGTTGCAAACCAATAGGGGCTTGTAGCAAGTGGTCACACAGGCAGGGAAGTGAAGGGGTGATGGAGAGTCCTGATGAGAGAAGTGAGGGGGTGATGGAAAGTCCTGATGAAGTTCTTCTCAGGCCTTCATTATGGCCGCAAGATGGCATAAGCAAGGCTAGGGCTGCTCTGAACTTTTAAACTAAAAAGGAAATAAAAAGGTGGGAGGATCGGGGGACTATGGCAAGAGGAGACCCCCTCAAGGCAGAAGGCAAAGCCACATCATAAACTAGATGTTGGACCAGCAAAATAACAGAAGAGGGGTTGTGACTTGGCAAAGCTAGTCTTCCGCCCCCCCTCCTCACTCCCCCGCACCCCCAGCTGCAGCAAGAAAGCATGACTTCGCAAGGTCAGGCTGTTTCTAAGCTGAAGGGAGACTCGACTTGGTGAGAACCCAGTGTGCCTTTGTCTCTTCCAGATAAGATTGCTGCTTGGCTTTGACTCGTCAGGGTACATTTTGTGCTATATAGACACCCACGGCCTCCTCTCTTTCCTCATGCCCTTGGCCCCCTACTGATGTCTTGCTACTTAGTTTGTCCCTGTAACAATAAAGCCTTGGGAAGCGCCTGCTGTCAGCCCCCTTTAGCGTCTATAAGACCACCCGATCTGGTCTGGGGTGGAGTTTTTTTGGGGGGAGGGGAGTTGTTGTTGTTTTGTATTTTGTGTCTTTTTCTTCATTCTTTTTGTTTAAGATGTACCTCTTCATTCTTACCTTTTTAAACTTTTATTTATTTAGCGTGTATGCAACATGTGTGTGTGTGTGTGTGTGTGTGTGTGTGTATCAGAGGGCACTGTGGAGGACCAAGGGTGACTTCTGGAATCCTCCTGGATAGCTTCTACCTCCTTTTTGCTTTACTCTGGGATTTTCCCAGGCTCCACCCACTAGGGCAGAAAGTGCAGATGCTGCCATTTCCTCCTGGCCTGGTGTTTATTTGTTTGTTTGTTTGTTTTTCAGTGGTTTTGTTTGTTTGTTTTTTCAGTGGGACCTGGGATCCAAACTCAGGACCATCTGCTTTCCAGGCAGAGTCTTAACCCCCTGAGCCATCTCTTCAGCCCCTTTTTCTTCATTCTTGAGTGGCCCCCAATAGAGTAGTGCCCTGTGGCTCAGGCAGGGTCCGTGACCCCCGTACAGGGGCAGAGCTTGCCATCACGATGCTCAGGAGCCGGAAGAAAGAGATTGAGATCTGGCTACACAGTGAGAAACCTTGTCTGGAAAACAAAATAGAACCAAAAGAAGCGAACTAGCCAAGAGGATTGTGGGGAAGCGTCCCCAGCCTGCCTTCTCTCCCTGTTCATGCCAGCTAGCTCAGTCTGCTCAACTTCTGCTGAGAGAAGATCTTGAAGTCTCATTCTCTTTAGGCACAAGGTCCCCAGATCTTCTTCTTTCTTGCTGGGGGGGGGGGTGCATGGCAGATTTCACCCACAAGAGAAGGTCTGTGGTGGGGGACAAGGTTCCTAAGCCACAGTGGTAGATGAAAGCCACAGAACTGACCAGCAGAGGATGGGATGTGGGGAGAGAAGAGGGAAGCAAGTACAGAAAAATGCGGTCACCAGCTTTGAACACACGGCAAACGACATATAGGAGTTGTTATTAAATAACGGGGGAGTGAACCAAGGAGATAGCTCAATGGATAAGCCCTCTGCTCACAAACCCGGCAACCTGAGTTTGATCCTTGGAAGCCCACATGGTGGAAAGAGAGAACTGACTTCTGAAAGTTATCTTCTGAGGTCCACCCATGCTCCCTGGCAACTATGTTTTCTCTCTCTCTCTCTCTCTCTCTCTCTCTCTCTCTCTCTCTCTCTCTCGTACACACACATACTAAATATCTTTAAAAAAAAAACAAAATTAAGGGAAGAAGGACTTTATTAGCCACGAGAAAAGTCATGAGTTCAAGTTCTGGCTGGGTACCATAAGATGTCGTACCAAATAAATTCAGTTGACATTTCACACTAAAGGATGCTCCGGGGATTGGGGGGGAGAGGGGGCACTGGTAGCAAGGAAAGAGGGAGGAGAAAGGAAGGGAAAAGGGGGGAGGGAGCAAGGGGTCCACGAGGGGAGGGTTGGAGGAAGGGAGGGAAGGGACCAGGGTTACTATATTTAAGTTTGTATGAGTGGGATAAAATAAATAAATAAGTAACTAAGTAAATAATAATAAATAAATAAATTCAAAGTATGAGCCAAAGGTCATGCTCGCGACATAGGCAGTTGTGATCCTTCCCCGTCTCCAATATCCCTAATCCCAGCGCTGCCTGAGCAAGACCCCAAGCTCACCCCCACAAGGTTCCCTATGGCCATTTCATTGGCCGATCAGCAGCCCGTGACCCCCAAGTTTGAAACTTCAAGCTCAAGTTTGAACATCTACTCATCCACATCTGGGACAGAGAAGAAGAGTCTCACATACCACTTGACACTGGTGAGTGGATGCACACCAGTGACTCCACATCCAGTCCTTGGGTCAAATGGGCAAACATAAACAACACAGCACACAAAGAAGATGCTCTAGGGTTGGTCAGATGGCTCTGGGGTTAAGGTTTTGCCTCCCTGTTGCAGTTAGCGTGTGTGGTTGCTGATAAAATCACCAACAAATGGCTGACAGGAAACAAGGGGTTGTTCCATGGTGGGCACAGGTGTCGACTTGACAGTGGAGGGTTGAGCTCTGGGCACATGCGTAGAGAATTAATGGTTGAGTTAAGCCCAGAGCAAACCTGCAGGAGATTGTTCAGCTGTTGGGGAAGACCCGAGCAAACCTGCAGGAGATTGTCTAGTGTTGGGGAAAGGCCCAGCCTATGGTGGTTGGGACTAGGCCCTGAACAGGTGATTAAAATCACTGCGAGCCGTTGAGGAAGTTGGCATTCTTCTGTACACTTGGCCAGACCATGCTGGTCTGGCAAATAAGGATCATCTTTCTCTCAGCCATTATATAGAGATGGTATGGCCAGTTCCCTCGGCCCTAGTGTTGGTACATGCTCTCCTGTCAAGCTGAACTTAACCAGTAATCATAAGAGAAATAAATCCCTTGTCCCTTAAGCTGTTTGATGGTTATTTATCAGCAACCATGCAGGAGAACTTCAACAGGGTTATTCTTTTACCATAGTGTGGGTTATAGTTTTCAGTCCCGCTTGGCAGGAGAGCATGCACCATCACCAAAAGGCCGAGGAGGAGGAAACTGGCCACACCCATATCCATGTAGCAGCTGAGAGCGGGATGATCCTACTTGCCAGACCCTCATGTCTGGCCAAGTATACACAAGGATGCCAACTTCCCTCAACCAGCTCTTTGTATTTTATTCATTTGTCCAGGGCCTAATCCCACCCACCAGACAATCTCTTGCAGGTTTGCTCTGGATCCAACTCAAATACCAACTCTCTACAAATGTGCCCAGAGCTTAAACTCTCAACTGTCAAATTGACACCTGTGCCCAACTATGACACCTCCCTAGCAAAAGAACCTGAGTTTGGATCCCTAATGACATAAAAATGCCAGGCAGAAATGGCAGCAGCCTGCAATTTGGCCCTAGAAGGCAAAGCCTGGGAAATCCCAGAGCAAAGCAATAAGGAGGTAGAATAATGCAGAATGATTCACAAAGTCACCCTTGGGCCTCCACAGGCATGCACAGTGAGTACCCTTTTCTACACCCTCACACACACACAGAAAAAAAAAAGAAATGAAAATAGATAATATGAGAGCTGGCGAAAATCTCTCAGTGGGCACAGTGCCTACTCAGAAGCCTAGAGACCTGAGTTCAAGCCCTAGAAGCCCACATGGTGGAAAGAGAAGACTGATCTCTAAAAGTTGTCCTCTGATTTCCAATCACACACCATCATATATGCATGTGTGCTCCCTCTCCTAAATAGACAGATAGATGATAGATAAATAGATAGATAGATAGATAGATAGATAGATAGATAGATAGATAGATAGATAGATAAAATTAAGCATACAGATAATATGTCTTTCACCAAAATCACCAATTGCTATAGTAATAGCTCCCGGCAGCAGAAGAAGAAACTCAGATCACAGCCAAAATGATTGCTGTGAACAAGTAGGAATATGTTCAAAATGCTCAAAGAGGATGTGCATAAACTTGTGAATGAATTTAAACAAGACTACAATTGCTGCTTTACCCTGCATGGCTGCCCATAAGTTCACGACCAAAGGGTTTATAGGGGAAAAAGGTTTTATTCTCTCTTACAATAATCTGGTTACAGTTGCTCGTCTAACTTGATAGGAGAGCTCACAGCTCGTCCAGGAGCCGAGGGAACTGTCACATCATATCCACATAACAGCTGAGAGAGGGACAATGTGATTTGCTTAATGGGGTGCAGGGGCAAAATCATGTGCTTATTGACCGACTGATGGATCCAATGCCTTACAGGTGTGAGTGACATTTGCCACTGAAAGGAAATATCCAGAAGTGGTGGATGGACCAAAACCACAGGCAAAGTACACGGCTGCTCGGGAAGAAGACTTGTAGCGCAGGAGCAGCTCAACCTTTTCCAATAAATATTTTTTTCTTTTCTGCAAACTGAAATTCCATCCTCAGAGCGCTCTTTGGCTGCCTCGATCCTCATTTCTGATCGTGGTGGGGGCTCACAGCAGTCCCTGGGCTACCCTGGGGATGCAAGAAGCAAGATGAATCCGCTCCCAGTCCTGAAGGGGATGTGGCAACAGACGCACGGGGCACCAAACCACAGGAGGGAGCCAGGATGGACCGTGTGCAAGAGGAAGAGCAATGTCAGGCTCTGAGCAGCATGGGAGTAACACTCTGCCGGGGGAGGATTCTAGAAGCCGGAAGTGATTGTGCAAGGGCGTGACATCATCCAACCGACATTTGAAGACAGACATCAGTAGGAAAAGGAATTTGGCCCATGTGATCCACTATGTCTCTGCAGTCCTAACAGTCTACAATCCTTAGGAGGGACAATGATTTTAAACGAGTTATTCTTTAGATCCAGAGAGGAAAGGAAAACTTGTAGACAGCAGAACAGGAAGGTGCTGAGGAGGAAATTGGGACACATTAGTGCAAAAAAGACAAGTGGTTGTCTTACCCCATCTGGCCAGCTCTGATAACAGAAGGCATATAGGTTAGATACATTCATTTGTATTTTATTTTGTCTTTGTGTCGTGCTGAGGATTGATTTAAGACCTTTCTTCCTTGCTAAGCAAGCGATGTACCATTAATCTATATCCCCAGTTCTGTTAATTTACATGTTAGACATTATTGTGCTTTGAATTTAGAATGCGATTTTAATCAAACATAAAGTATTTATAGCAGAAGTAGCCTTCTTGAAAGATATGATTCGAAGAAAGCTTTAACATATTGGTTTAGGTTTCTATTCAATGACCTCAAAAATTTTGGTTATGTTTAGAAATAGGATATACTGCTAAATAACACAGCAGCAGCTGTGTGCTACTGGCAATTCTCCTGCCTTGGCTTCCTGAGTGCTGCGATTACTGATGTCCACCACCACACATGACTCAAAAGAGTAATTAAAGTCAACTGTATCACACAAATGCTATGTTTTTAGACACAATCTCAAGGACATGATACATGATACATGTCCATAAAACATAAAAACTTTGAAAACAGCAATTAAATCTATCAAAGAATTGTTGGCCCACCTCTAGCGGCTTTTGGCACAGTGCCCTCAAAGCCTTGGGTTCCACAGGAGGCATGTATAGCTTCGTGTGGTGGAGGCACAACAAAGGTAGGCAACTGTGCATCAAGGGTGCACCGTGTAGCAGGTGCCACTCAGGGCCCAGAGGACAGAAAGGTCTGCAAGAGAGGAACAACCTGACTCGATGGTTCTCAATGCCCTAAAACAGGAAATAGACAAATGTCATCAAATAGCCAGATGCGCAGGAAACATCACTCTGGAGGGAAAACCGGGGGACACCACGGTAACAGAAGACACTGACACCATTTCACAGAAGTCAAGAGACACCGCAGAACGACGCACTGTTCTAGCTGAGATGTGGACTTAAGCGAGAACCCAGGGGAAGCCGGAGGGACAGTGCCGGGGTCTAAGAAAGCCTGTTCAAACAAGCTTCAGCAATACTAAAGGCGAGCTGGGCTGGGAGGCTGGGACCGTAGAGAGGGGTCAGGGGCAGAAAGCCATGGCAACCATGGAGGCTGCAGAGCCACTGCCCACTTTGAAGAGCAGGCCCACACCCGTGGGCTGCAGCCAAGGGGCTCTTTGCTCCCTAACAGCAGCCAGCAATCAGTTGTTTACACTATGACGCATCCCAGCAATTAGCACAAAAGACCATTCCCCGTGGTGCAAGCTACCTCTGCACTGGCTTTTGTAATTGGGGAAAGACACACAAATGAGAAATGCGGAGAATTAATTCCTACTGAGCCAATCAATATTCCATTATGGTTATACAGAGAGAATGGGAGAACAGAAAACTACGGTGAGGGTGGGGGCAAGGGAGGACGTTCGCATGGAAAATATGGATGACCGACGGATCTGCCCTTTGATATTTTCCCTGAAGCTAATAGCCTTGCAATGGAATTTAACTTACCTTCAGAAATGGAGGAATTTTGTAATCATTTTGTTTTTCTTAAGAATAAAGAGGGGGGAACCTGTATTCCAGATTGCGCACCCTTGGGAGAACGGCTGCTAGTCGGTAGGCGGGACCAAGGACGTAAGTAGAGCAGAAAGAGCTCTGGAGGAATAAACGTCATTCTGCACCTGAGACGCAGAGGAGAAATTTTCAAACCGTCAGTGGGAAGGAAAACACGGTCGAGCTGCCCATTAGAAGTTGGTCCCAGAACAGAGCAAGCCTCTCTGCGCTTCAGTATGCATTTCCCTGACTTTGAAAAAAAGAAAAGAAAAAAAAAGACAGCCATTAGACTTCTGTCTGGACTTCTTAACTAGCTGGAGGGATTATCAGTTTCATGAAATGTTCTTCCCCCTTTAGTTTGTGACTCACTGTTTTCCCAAGGCCTGGTGCCAGAAGTTACAACTGGGTCATGGTAAATATTTGTCCTTTGAGGTCTGTTTTGAACCATGCTACGTAGAAAGAGAGCTTGATTTTCGCTGAGATGAAGGCATAAAACCGAAAATCAAATAACATTCTACAGGAATCATAAGTTTATCACATAAAGAAAACAACATCATTCTTTGAAGATGTTTTCCCCTATTTTTGTTCTCTACTTTTTCTTGTATCATGTAAGATCATGGGACACAGCCATCTAGTACGTCCTAAAGGATGAGGGTTCTTCACACTTCTGATGGAGTTCTCTGCGAAAAGAAAGCGCCTGGGTGGGCCTGCCTTTGGAAAAGCTTCTGAGGGTCCAGTCCACCTCCAAATTAGAATCCAACATCTCAAGGAGCTTGGGACTGGACACAGCTGCCTCCTCTTGACATCTTTGTCTTCTGCCTTGACTAAGACTGACCTTCTGTCCTTCAGGGTAACTTACTTGCCATGAAGGAAATGAAGAAATAATTTGCAGAGGTGTTATTGATCTGGCATTGCATTAACTGTCTACTGAGCCAAGCTACTTATTGACTGAGTGCTAGCTGGCCACTTCCAATTAGCTCAGCTTTCCGGGGAAGATTTCAGCATGTAGCGAAAAGACACCAGAACAGAATTCTTGAAAGTGTCACAGAACTATCTCTGTGACCCCTGAGAGTGTTTCTTATTTTCCAGATGTTATCTGTGTGTCCCCATAAGAGTCTTTTCTATTTTCCAATCACATTTTAAGGAGCTGAAAGACAATGACGAGGTTCAGTTTTTACACATAATGGGACTATGAAACTGTCCCCTGAAACAAATTGTTCAACCACATGACATACTACCTCCTTTAAGATACAGGATCAAATAGAATCAAGTCACAGAAATCATAACAAACATTCACATCATGTTTTGTGTTTCAGATATATGTGTGTATGGGTACTTGTGTGTGTGTGTGTGTTTACATGTGGGTGGGCACGCCTGTGTGCGCAGGTTTATGTACACGAATGCATTTAGTGTATGTTTGCAGGCCCGAGGGCGATGTTCCCCATCACTCTTCCACCTTAGTGTAGTGAAACTGAGTCTGAAATTAAACCTAAAACACATGATTGGGACTAGTCTGGCTGGACAGTTTGCTCTAGGGATTCTCAGCATCTGCCTTCTAGAGCTTGAATTACAGGTGGATTCTCTGCATCTGCCCAGAATTTTTTACATGGGAAGCAAAGGCTGTGGTCACAGAGGCATCTCCCCAGATGTGCAGATTTTAATGTGCAGACTCTTCTCCCTTTGGATCAACCCCGAGCCCTGGGCTTGCTGAGCGGTGTGTGTCCAGGCCTTCCCAGTCTCCATCCACACGTTGACCTCATTTATGTAGCACCTTCTTGGAGGCTGCTCTTCTCTACTTAAATTTACTCTCTGAAACAATTTGGAATCTAAAAAGAATCACCCATTTTTTTTTAAGAGGGTTGAAATAGAAGGTGTATATAGAGTCGTGTCTAAGTCCCAAGTTCATGGTTTGGTGTAATCTTACAAAGTGAGCACACCATGTCTCCAGAAGATCAAGAAAGAGCATTACTAAGATCCCAGACATGGTCACCATTGTTGTCCCCCACCAGGGGATATAGATTAAATTGGCCTAATTTTGATATTTACGCAAAAGGAATAAGATAGCATGTGACTTTTTGTTTCTTGCTTCTTTTACTTAATTTTTTTCTTTGTAGAATTCAAAGAAGGACAGAATGTTGAGGTCAAGTTGCAAGAAAGATTTATCTGGAAAAATATACACATATCCACACAACACATGCAACATACACACATACTCATATATATGCATACATGTAGTTTTATTTGATGTGCACTTATGAAAAGCAAAGACCAAAATTCAGAACCATTAAGAGGACTTCAGGAGACATACTAAACTGGCACAGATCTTCTTGAATAGCATCCTTTGAGTAAGTAGGAACTGCCAAGTGAAATTATTTCGGAGACATTCAAAAGGCTGCCTGAGCCCCAGTCCAACAGAATAATGGTAAGCACTCACATAATTTCAAGTTTGACATGAATGTATCTCCTATCTGTGGTATTACAGTGACTCCCTGCTTTAAAAACTTTGCAAAATTCTTCTAAGCTTCTTACATTCCCTAACGCTTAGAGCTACTGTATAAATATTCACAGGATTTCCCAAGGTAAAAAAAAAAAAATTGCTTCTTTTCTTGGCTTCTGACAAGCAAACCAACAAGAGACTTTACTGGAACGAGATGCAAAGCACAATCATATTGAATTTGAGCATCAATTTTAAAAGCAACTCTTCATAATTTCCAGAGCTAGCAATCAGAGAAGCAGAATATTAATGAGACAGCATCAGATCCTTGAGCGTTTAAAGCTGGGACTCACTTCTGCCTTCGAAAATAAAAATAACCTGCGTAAAAATAAGTTTTCCTTTCTAACATACCATTAGACTCACAATTGCCCTCTGTAACAATGAAACTATTCCTTCTCGTTTTAGTGCAAAAGATGATTTTTTTCTCTTGTTTGATTAAAAAAGGGGGGATGGGCGTTCAAAAGAGATTTATGGATAAGTGCCCACAATCCAAGCTGGTATATTAGGAATACACATGAATAGGGCAAAAATTAAACAGAGATGGAGAATCCAAGATGAGTTTCCATGCTCATCTAGATATCAGTAACTGCCATGCGGTTCTTTGTGCATTTGGAAGTGACTCATTTGTACAATCGTTGCCTCATAAACTTCTATTCTTGTAACTGCCAAACCTTGAGCACGGATCGGTGATGACTTACCAAAAGAACAAGGCATCTTGGGATGATAGAAAAGTCCTATGTGCAAACCAACCGTGTTGATAGGCAGACTCAGGGGTGGTAAGCCATTTGTTTTCAGAGTGTTCTAAGCAGTGTGATGTGATTATCTCCCCGAGGCTGACTTCAAAACATAAAGTATAAAGTCCCTGACTGGAGCTGGGATGTGACATCCTGATCGGGCCCCTGGGAGCTGGTCCAGCGCACCGCCACTTGGATGGGTATTTTTGGTGATGGAGAAATACAGACTTGAAACAAGAGGAAGAGCAGAACAGTGCTGGACCTCCTTACCTGTTGGTGGGAGAGGAAGCGAGTCCTAGGGTGCATACCAGGAATCTGAAAGGCCAAGGCTATGGGGCCTCGCCAATCTAGCAGTGATGAAGCGCTGGTAAGGATTTTCCCAGGGGGAAGGAACATAACAAACCATCCCTCCCCAACTTGGAACAGTGCCAACAGCTCTGACAACTCCCGTCATCTCCCCATGCAATGTGCTGTGATGTCTGAAACAACCACGCTTAGCATCACTCTTTAAGGTTAAGTTGCTGCGTGTCATAAAGGCCTTCCTAGGAAACCAAGGGTACCTGCAGCAGCTATACGTTGAGCTCACGGTATACAGGCAGTTTGATATCATGAAAAGAATTTTGACTAAGAGGTCAAGGATGAATTCTGGCACAGATGGCCAACCACCAATTGTATGATGGGCCACTTTACGAGGTTTGTCCCTCTCTCAGCTGTTATGTGGATAGATGACAGTTCCCTCGGCTCCTGGACGAGCTGTGAGCTCTCCTATCAAGTTAGACGAGCAACTGTAACCAGATTATTGTAAGAAGAAAGAAAAACCTTTTTCCCCTATAAACCCTTTGGTCGTGAACTTATGGGCAGCCATGCAGGGTAAAGCAGCAATTGTAGTCTTGTTTAAATTCATTCACAAGTTTATGCACATCCTCTTTGAGCATTTTGAACATATTCCTACTTGTTCACAGCAATCATTTTGGCTGTGATCTGAGTTTCTGCCGGGAGCTATTACTATGCAATTGGTGATTTTGGTGAAAGACATATTATCTGTATGCTTAATTTTATCTATCTATCTATCTATCTATCTATCTATCTATCTATCTATCATCTATATCATCATCTATCTGTCTATTAGGAGAGGGAGCACACATGCATATAGGATGGTGTGTGATTGGAAATCAGAGGACAACTTTAGAGATCAGTCTTCTCTTTCCCACCATGTGGGCTTCTAGGGCTTGAACTCAGGTCTCTAGGCTTCTGAGTAGGCACTGTGCCCACTGAGAGATTTTCGCCAGCTCTCATATTATCTATTTTCATTTCTTTTTTTTTTCTGTGTGTGTGTGAGGGTGTAGAAAAGGGTACTCACTGTGCATGCCTGTGGAGGCCCAAGGGTGACTTTGTGAATCATTCTGCATTATTCTACCTCCTTATTGCTTTGCTCTGGGATTTCCCAGGCTTTGCCTTCTAGGGCCAAGTTGCAGGCTGCTGCCATTTCTGCCTGGCATTTTTATGTCATTAGGGATCCAAACTCAGGTTCTTTTTGCTAGGGAGGTGTCATAGTTTGGGCACGGTGTCAATTTGACAGTTGAGAGTTTAAGCTCTGGGCACATTTGTAGAAGAGTTGGTATTGAGTTGGATCCAGAGCAAACCTGCAAGAGATTGTCTGGTGGGTGGGATTAGGCCCTGGACAAATGAATAAAATACAAAGAGCTGGTTGAGGAAGTTGGCATCCTTGTGTATACTTGGCCAGACATGATGGTCTGGCAAGTAAGGATCATCCCTCTCTCAGCTGCTACATGGATATGGTGTGGCCAGTTTCCTCGGCCTTTTGGTGATGGTGCATGCTCTCCTGCCAAGCTGGACTGAAAACTATAACCACACTATGGTAAAAGAATAAACCCTGTTGAAGTTCTCCTGCATGGTTGCTGATAAATAACCATCAAACAGCTTAAGGGAACAAGGGATTTATTTCTCTTATGATTACTGGTTAAGTTCAGCTTGACAGGAGAGCATGTACCAACACTAGGGCCGAGGGAACTGGCCATACCATCTCTATATAATGGCTGAGAGAAAGATGATCCTTATTTGCCAGACCAGCATGTCTGGCCAAGTGTACAGAAGAATGCCAACTTCCTCAACAGGCTCTCAGTATTTTAATCACCTGTTCAGGGCCTAGTCCCACCCACCATAGGCTGGGCCTTCCCCAACAGCTAGACAATCTCCTGCAGGTTTGCTCGGGTCTTCCCCAACAGCTAGACAATCTCCTGCAGGTTTGCTCTGGGCTTAACTCAACCATTAATTCTCTACGCATGTGCCCAGAGCTCAAACCCTCCACTGTCAAGTCGACACCTGTGCCCAACCATGACAAACCCCTTGTTCCTGTCAGCCATTTGTTGGTGATTTTATCAGCAACCACACACGCTAACTGCAACAGGAGGCAAAACCTTAACCCCAGAGCCATCTGACCAACCCCTAGAGCATCTTCTTTGTGTGCGTGTTGTTTATGTTTGCCCATGTGACCCAAGGACTGGATGTGGAGTCACTGGTGTGCATCCAGCTCACCAGTGTCAAGTGGGTATGTGAGACTCTTCTTCTCTGTCCCAGATGTGGATGAGTAGATGTTCAAACTTGAGCTTGAAGTTCAAACTTGGGGGTCACTGGCTGCTGATCGGCCAATGAAATGGCCATAGGGAACCTTGTGGGGTGAGCTTGGGGTCTTGCTCAGGCACTGGGATTAGGATATTGGAGACGGGGAAGGATCAAAACTGCCTATGTCGCGAGCATGACCTTGGCTCAGACTTGAATTTATTTATTTATTTATTTATTTACTTATTTACTTATTTATTTATTTATATCCCACTCATACAAACTTAATAAGTACCCTGGTCCCTTCCCTCCCTTCCTCCACCCCTCCCTGGACCCCCTTGCTCCCTCCCCCCTTTTCCCCTTCCTTTCTCCTCCCTCTTTCCCTTTCTACCAGTGCCCCCCTCTCCCCCCCAATCCCCGGAGCATCCTTTAGTGTGAATGTCAACTGAATTTATTTTGGTACGACATCTATGTACCCAGCCAGAACTTGAACTCATGACTTTTCTCGTGGCTAATAAAGTCCTTCTTCCCTTAATTTTGTTTTTTTTTTAAAGATATTTAGTATGTGTGTGTACGAGAGAGAGAGAGAGAGAGAGAGAGAGAGAGAGAGAGAGAGAGAAAACATAGTTGCCAGGGAGCATGGGTGGACCTCAGAAGATAACTTTCAGAAGTCAGTTCTCTCTTTCCACCATGTGGGCTTCCAAGGATCAACTCAGGTTGCCGGGTTTGTGAGCAGAGGGCTTATCCATTGAGCTATTCCTTGGTTCACTCCCCCCGGTATTTAATAACAATCCTATATGTCGTTTGCCGTGTGTTCAAAGCTGGTGACGCGCATTTTTCTGTACTTGCTTCCCTCTTCTCTCCCCACATCCCATCCTCTGCTGGTCAGTTCTGTGGCTTTCATCTACCACTGTGGCTTAGGAACCTTGTCCCCCACCACAGACTCTTCTCTTGTGGGTGAATCTGCCATGCACCCCCCCCCCCCAGCAAGAAAGGAAGAAGATCTGGGGACCTTGTGCCTAAAGAGAATGAGACTTCAAGATCTTCTCTCAGCAGAAGTTGAGCAGACTGAGCTAGCTGGCATGAACAGGGAGAGAAGGCAGGCTGGGGACGCTTCCCCACAATCCCTTGGCTAGTTCGCTTCTTTTGGTTCTATTTTGTTTTCCAGACAAGGTTTCTCACTGTGTACCAGATCTCAATCTCTTTCTTCCGGCTCCCTGAGCATCGTGATGGCAAGCCTGCCCCTGTACGGGGGTCACGGACCCTGCCTGAGCCACAGGGCACAACTCTATGGGGGCCACTCAAGAATGAAGAAAAGGGGCTGAAGAGATGGCTCAGGGGGTTAAGACTCTGCCTGGAAAGCAGATGTCCTGAGTTTGGATCCCAGGTCCACTGAAAAAACAACAACAAAACCACTGAAAAACAAACAAACAAACAAATAAACACCAGCCAGAGAGAAATGGCAGCATCTGCACTTTCTGCCCTAGTGGGTGGAGCCTGGGAAAATCCCAGAGTAAAGCAAAAAGGAGGTAGAAGCTATCCAGAAGGATTCCAGAAGTCACCCTGGTCCTCCACAGTGCCCTCTGATACACACACACACAACACAACACACACACCACATGGTTGCATACACGCTAAATAAATAAAAGTTTAAAAAGGTAAGAATGAAGAGGTACATCTTAAACAAAAAAGAATGAAGAAAAAGACAACAAACAATACAAAAAACAACAACTCCCCTCCCCCCAAAAAAACCTCCACCCCAGACCAGATCGGGTGGTCTTATAGACGCTAAGGGGGCTGACAGCAGGCGCTTCCCAAGGCTTTATTGTTACAGGGACAAACTAAGTAGCAGACATCAGTAGGGGGCCAAGGGCATGAGGAAAGAGAGGAGGCCGTGGGTGTCTATATAGCACAAAATGTACCCTGACGAGTCAAAGCCAAGCAGCAATCTTATCTGGAAGAGACAAAGGCACACTGGGTTCCACCAAGTCGAGTCTCCCTTCAGCTTAGAAACAGCCTGACCTTGCGAAGTCATGCTTTCTTGCTGCAGCTGGGGTTGCGGGGGATGAGGAGGGGGGCGGAAGACTAGCTTTGCCAGTCACAACCCCTCTTCTGTTATTTTGCTGGTCCAACATCGTAGTTTATGAGTGTGGCTTTGCCTCTGCCTTGAGGGGTTCTCCTCTTGCCATAGTCCCCCGATCCTCCGCCCACCTTTTTATTTGTCCTTTTAGTTTAAAAGTTCAGAGGCAGGCCCTAGCCTTGCTTATGCACATCTTGCGGCCATAATGAAGGCCTGAGAAGACTCATCATAGGACTTTCCATCACCCCCCTCACTTCTCTCATCAGGACTCTCCATCACCCCTTCACTTCCCGCCTGTGTGACCACTTGCTACAAGCCCCTATGGTTTTGCAACTTTCTCTCTGTAATCTTGTGAACCAACTGATACTGTCAAAACACTTTCCATAACTGAACAGTGTCAGACCCAAGCCGCCACCCAGCAGGGCCCCCACATATGGACAGGAGTCCCTTAGAGTCACAGCTGGTCAAATAAAACTTCACTTCTAGAAGTTTTTCATGCCTAGGGCCTATGGTCTCCCTATCTATGGGTATTTATTTGGCTGGGCCAGAGGACGTTCCCACTTGTGAAATGTCCCCAACGCCCATCAGAATACATTGGTTACCCCTATACCTTACAAGTCACTGTTGCGCTACTGGACTCCTTGGTGGGAGGATTTTGAATGCTGCACTTCCGTGCAGGCAAATGAGCAGAGATCTCTGTTCTGAGAGATGCGGGACCCCCCGACACTTGGATTCCCGCGGTTCGTGTTTTTGCCTGTTGTCCGTTGCGCTGGAAAGAGGATGGGTGGGGTGGGGGTGGAATCTGGGAGGGCACTGTCACCTTGAACCACACCGATTGTGAAAGAAGGTCCTGAATCTTGGCGTTCTCCTCCCTGCCTGAGACAGCTCAGAGAGGTCCCTCCCCTCCCCCCCAACTCCTCCTTGCTTCTGGTTGGTTGGCTCTGCCTAGCGGGGAGGACCCAGCGGTGGGGCTGGGGCGGCGCAGCTGACTGACTCAGCCCAGAAGTTTTCCCACACAGCCCCAGCAGAGCTGAGAGTCAGGAACAAAGACGTTCCAAAGGATCGAAAGGGGATCAAGGAGTGGGGGTGCGGAGGATCACCCTGCTTGAGAGAAAGGATACCAACCCCGGCTGGCGGAGGGAGGTGGCAGCAGGAAGGTCTCAGTTACTGACAGCAACTCTCTGCTCACAGTGGGTTTTGGCTCCGGAGTGTTCAGCTGGCTTGGTGGTCTCTCTTGAGCAACTGACCCCGGGGCGGCTTTCCTGGGATTCAGGCTGAGCCCTCCTAGATTCAAAGCAAGTCCTCCGATTCATCCATCGCCTTCCCCCTCTTATTCTCCCTTCTCCATTTCAGGGTTCTCCCTTTCCTATTTCCCCCCGAATGTCCCCCTTTTTCTCTTGAGTCCCACAATCTCCCCCCCCCCCCCCACTCTGTGTATCTGTCCTGCAGGATGCTGGGCCTAAGCTCATCCGGGCTGGTTTCGGGTGGTCCTTGAATGCCTCCCCTTGCAGCTCTTGTGCTGGCCGGGGTCACCTGGCTCCCCTGACAGACTTCGGTCTGGATCTACGCCTTCTACAACAACAACTGCTACTGCTGCCGCCTCCGCTGCTTCCCTCAACCCCCTAAACGCAACTGTTTTGGGTCACCTGGGCATGGTGAGTACGGCATTGGTGTGGTCGGGATTTTCAGCACTGTACTTCCCAAGAACCAGAAAGGGAGCTAAGAGAGGGTTGATGATAAGAGAACAGAGAGGCGAGTGGGGGGGACCCCCATATTTCCCCCCACTTTTTCCTCTGTGTCCCATCTGTATAGTCTTTTAGACTTTTCCTCTCTCTTCCCTACCCCCATCAGGACCCACTGACTTGACTCTTTTCCTTTCATCCTGGGTGTTCTACTCAGGGGCACCACAGTGGGCTCCTCAGAGCAGCATCCCACCTCTCTGACCCCATCTATGGTTTCCACGGTTGGGGGTCTGCTCCTTTCTTGGATCATCTCCGCTGGCCTTAGGCCAGGTCTTTACCTCTCAAGGCATGTATACAATAGGACATGGAGTGTGCGTGCGTGCGTGCGTGCGTGCGTGCGCGCGCGCGTGTGTGTGTGTGTGTGTGTGTGTGTGTGAGAAGAGAGAGAGAGAGAGGAGAGAGGGCACTGTGTGGTCCCTGTGGAAGCCCAAAGGTTAACTTCAGAATCATCCTGGATGGCTCTACCTCTTATTGCTTGTTCTGGGATTTCCCAGGTTGCTACTGTATCTGTCAAGCATTGCGTAGGACTGAGGAATGTCTACTCAGGTGCTTTGCTTGGGAGGAGAGGACGAAAGACAAAAAGCTTGACCCTGGCCCCTGCTCCCTCCATGTATTCTTTGTTGCTCCCAGCTGCCAATATCTCCACCTCCTTGTGGAACAGAGATAAGTGGTCAATCTTTCCCCTGCCTCGGGAGGCTGCCTTTGCTATCTGGTCGCCCAAGCTCAAGGTCGAACCATGGGCTCTGTGTTGTCCATAGTGGAAGAAGCTGTGCACTTTGTTCTGTTTTGTGAAGCTGGGATGAAGCCTCCCAGGAGTCCGTGTGTGCCAGGCAATCAGCTCTATCACAGAGCCACACCTCCCCCGCCTCCCCTACCCCCCCCCATTGCCTCATCATTTTCTTTCCCACCAGGATCTTGGTGGCCTCTGCCTTAGTGGATACACCCTCCCTCAGCACCTCCCTCATCCTCAGAGCTCCTGCTCCATGCCTCACAGCTCCCTGTTGCCAAAGTCACCCTGTAGCACGAGGATGTCCCTTGTAAGGTCCTCTGCCTCCGTGGTTCAAGGGTCTGTGACTCTCCCCACATCCCTCTTCCTTGTGGCTGTCTGGTCAGCCTCTCCTCTGTTATGCTCTCTCAGAAACATTCTCTCTCTCTTCTCTCAGCCACTTTTAGCTCAGATGTCTGGTTGTGTTTCCCGTCACACTGAACGTTTCCTTCCAAGAGCCCTTCTCCCGCTTCCAGGTCACTGGTCTCCCGAGCCCCTTGCGGTTCATCCGTGTCCACCACTGGCTCCTCTGATCTCCTTATAATGGGGGTCACTGGGTCCATACACCCCTTGTTTCCTCTTGTCTCTTTCTGGACCACTTTACCCGTACGTCTAGCTCTAAGTTGCCATCATGGTCTCCTTGGGATGAGTTTCAAATTCACATCTCCCTGAGCTGAGAGCTGAGATGGGGGGTGTCTCTGAGATCTTGTCTCACAAATAGAGGAAGTGACTTGCCCAGGGTGAATGTTGGGGGACTGTGCTTGGATGAGGGGGAACAAGGGAAGGAGTTGGGTGGGGTGATATTAGCGGTGGAGTTCTCTCTAGAGGAGTGAGTGACAGAGAGTGAGTAACTAGAAAGATAGAGATTAGATGGAAAGTCATAACACATGTGCACATACACACATACACACACAATGATGAAAATAGTTGAGAGATAGAGAGCCATAATGAGGTGGGGGAGGGGGAGAGACAATGAATGGGGTTACAGGTGAAGGGAAATATAATGAGGTGAAGTGTAACAGTGAGAGGGGCCGGTGAGATAGCTCAGTGGGTAAGGTTTTGGTTCACAAACCTAGTGACCTGAGTTTGAATCCAGAAGCCCACATGGTGGAAAGAGAGAAATGACGTCTGAGCCTTCAACTGTTCCTGGCATGCATGCTTCCCCTCTCTGTCTCTCTCTTTCTCAAATAAATAAAAATATGTTGAAGAGAGACTACTAGTAAAGATACACAGATATTAACATTGATACTATCCAATATCATCTGTCCTTCTCTGTTATTTGCAGTCACATACCTCTGTCATCCATCAATGTTAGCTGTTAAGTATTCATACTGATAGATAATGTATATAATCTTTATTGTCACTTATCAGTTTATCAATCTGGCATCACTGCTTCTATCATCTAATTAGCCCATCCGTAACATTGTCTCTATTTCTGCTATATGCTACAACCCTATGCATCTATAGTGTGTCTATATATAGGTCTATATGACGACCATGCTAGACATCCCTAGCGATTATAGCTATAATCTGAACATATGCCTATATAGCTCATATATGATATACTCACCAGAGTAGCGATATTATCTGATTCGATCATACCTATCATCGATCTTTCTATCTCGATATTATCGTATCTCGAGCACTATGCATATTATATAGAATCTGATCATGCTGTCTCGCGTCAGCTGATTAGTAGTCTTATAGAACAACCATCGAACTATCATCTTGCTATCTTTCTGATCTGCTGTCTGGCTGTCCTATCTATCTATGCTGCCTTATCTATATAAGTCTGTCATCTTTCTCTGATCTATATACGATCTATGTCTGACCGCTATTACTATTTAATCATAAATATATCATCTATCTTCTCTGTCCGTATCGGTCATCCTCTAGCGTATGTCTACCTCTGCCCCCTCGTAAGCCCATTCATCAACCCACCATACACTATTCACGACCTATGGTAGAAGACAACGAGATGAAGAGCCTCAAACACAGGATGGACGCAGAGAAAGAAATGCAGTTGAGCTCAGGTCTCCTCATCAGGAGCTTGACGATGGAGGCCGGTTAGCAGGGTGGGAGGGTGCGGCGTGGTGGCAGAGAGCAGTGGCTTCTGAGGCTGCTGTCAGTGAGCCGCG